>VYZQ01034391.1:4518-45041 GCA_013400655.1 Mystacornis crossleyi | reverse complement strand
GCCATGGGCAGGGACACTTTCTAGCAGAGCAGAAAATGTGTTTGGGGTTTGCTCAGTGCTGGGGGCTTGTGGACAGTGCTGGTGTTGGGATTGCAGGCCGGGGCTGGGCTGGAGAGCTGCTGGTCATGGGGGAGGTTCAGTGGTCCAAGGGAACCTTCTCAGCAGGGAGTCCTTGGAAAAGATGTTGGTTTTCCCACAGGAACATGGCTTGCCAGCACTATTGTTACCCCACCTTGGAGCAAGTGTAAAAGGAGACTTTGCAGCCAAAGCCTATCAAATAATCCAGCGGCGAGGGGTGACTGGAGTGCGGAGTTCAGCACTATTTGTGGGCTCATGCTCTTCATGTGGGCTCATGCTCCTCATCTGCTAGCCAGAAAACTGGGATGGAAATATTTCCGAATCGCCTTCTTTCACAGGGTTAAGCTTGGAAATCGTTACTCAGAGTGTGTGGTTTGCTGGTGCAAAAAACCCACCCAAACCCTCAGCCAGTTGCAAGCTCAGCCATTGATTAAAGCTCCAAACAACAGCCAAGAGGCAGCAGTGACCCACCTGGCCCAGCCAAAGGGAGAATTTCTCCCTGATGGAAGTAACTGGTTCAGTTTGGGCATGATTCCCTTATCAGATGAAGGGAGTTGTGTTGGCCTGCAGAGCCCAGCTGGGCTGCGGGATGGGGAAGAGAGGGAATTTCATCCATGCTGTGCCATGGAGGCAGCAATGACCAACCACATGGGCAGAACCAGCCCTGCATTGTGTCCTCTTGTGAAGAAGCAGATTGTCATGGAGGGGCAGCTTTCATCTGATGATGCTTCACTCGAAGCAAGATGTAAGAAAAGGGAAACTACCAAATGAATCACATCCCTTTTCTAATCTTATTTTCTCTTGGGGTTGGATTTGGGCATGCTCCAAAGCCACAGCCTAATTTAAATCAGGAGAAAGGTGGCTGTGAAGAGCAGAGAAGCAAGAAAGCTGGGAAAAATAGACAGAAATATTTGTCCTTCCATGAATGAATATCTGTCCTGCTGGGAAACGGCCACATCTGGTGATAGAAAACAGAGGTTGCTTCTAGACACTAATCGCCTGCTTTTTATCTGGGGTTCACGAGCCATTTTAAATACTGTGTTGTGATGTGACTGGGGGCTTAGGAGGGGGAATGGTTCCTGGCTTCCCCAAGTCTGCTGCCCTTCCTAGGGGATGCTGACAAATGTCTTGGGGAGACAGTGAGCAGCTTGCAGGAAGGAGCCTCTTCAAAGTCTTCTCTCCCTTATCTCCCCGCTGGAGTTGTTTTGACAGCGGCCAGTTAGAGACAGGAGCCCTTGCTGGGATGAAGTCAAGATTGCAAGAAAAAAAAACAAACCCAAGAGACTGCATCAGCAGCACAGGCTATAACTCTCCTTTGGAGCAGGCAGATGGAGTCTGTGGGATTGCTGCTAGGCCGGGGGAGCCCAGCCAGTCTAAATACTCCTGGAGGTAACGTGAAAGGTCACTGCTGGTGGAGTTCAGCAGTTTAGTGCTGCCAGAGCTCAGATTGCTCTTGCAGCTCAGGCTCCTGGCTCCTGGCAGGGTTTGTGATAGCGCAACGGCAGCCCCTGCTTTTCCTTGCCCTGCTGGGTTGGGGAATGATTCAGGGATCTCACCTGTCTCAGGGATCTCACCAGGTTCCTTGGTGAAGGGCTCAGGGGTCCCACCAGGTTCCCCAGTGAAGTTCTCAGGGCTCTCACCTTGTTCCTTGGTGAAGGGCTCAGGGGTCCCACCAGGTTCCCCAGTGAAGTTCTCAGGGCTCTCACCTTGTTCCTTGGTGAAGGGCTCAGGGGTCCCACCAGGTTCCCCAGTGAAGTTCTCAGGGCTCTCACCTTGTTCCTTGGTGAAGGGCTCAGGCTCTCCCCTGGATTTCTCACTCCATTCCCTTTGCAGCCGTGTTATCCATTCCCGTGTGTGCCCCTGGCTCGCCCTTGCACCGTTCTGCTCGCTCAGAGGCCTCACCCTGGCTTCTTTCCCACCTCCTGTGCCAAGTGCCCTGTGCCTGACCCCCGCCAGGCTGCCACTGAAATCTCTGGCAGTCAGATCCCAGGATGGAGCTGGTTCAGGGACTGTGCTTGCCCTCAGCTCCTCAGTGCCCAGGAGGGAGCTGGGGCACGTGGCCACTCAGTCACCCTTGTAGCCATAGAGGTGCCCCCACTTGGCTGTGCCAAGGGCTTGCAGCCAGGTAACTGTGCCCCCAAATCAGACTCTGGCATTCCAATGAAATTTGCTGCCAAAGCCATGCTGGAGAGCAAAGCCAACACATGCCAGGCCTGAAGAAATCCACCTTTGATAAATGGTCACCAAAAGAAATTCACTCTGGTGGCTCTGGTGCTTCCCCCAGCAGCCTCTGCCATCTGAACACGTGGGTGAAAAGCACGCTGGCACCTTTTGGACCCGTGTCAGGCAGCGGTGGGGTCTACTGGATTTTCTGTCACCCCAGCGCCCATCTGTCCAGTCATTTCCATTTAAAAAATGTTAAAGAACCAGAGAACCAAAACTGTGCCTCTCTTTTTGAAGGTTTTGGCAATATTTTTAGCTGCTAGAGCTATGTAATCACAGCTCCATGACACAGAGAGATAAGCTAAGTATGTAGGAACACAGACGGGATCTGGGATGTGGCCCAGCTAGTCCTGTACCCTCTCTCTGACAGTAGCCAGCAGGAAATTAATGAGAAATTTTTGCAGAAATGGCTGGAAAGATGATAAGTCTCTCTCCCCAGATGCTGCCTCGTGGACTATTTCACTGAAGATTCTTTGTAATGGAATAAAAAAACAGTTTCCAAAATCCCAGTCATTTTTTACTTGGTTCCAAAATCAGAGAATCGCAGAATACTAGAATGTTTTGGGTTGGAAGAGGCCTTAAAGCCAATCCCATTCCACCCCCTGCCGTGGGCAGGGACACCTTCCACTACCCCAGGTTGCTCCAAGCCCCAGCCAGCCTGACCTTGGACACTTCCAGGGATCCAGTGGCAGCCACAGCTTCTCTGGGCACTGTCAGCTGATGGTGCTGAATGTGCTGTTCCTGCTGGAGTATTCCAGATCTATTCATACTTCCATGCAAAACCTGACTGGATGCAGTTACACACAGAGCTCTTCCTCACACCAAACTGATGCAGCATAAGAAATTCTCCAAATAATATAATTTCCACATTTCAGTGAGATTTACACCCCGGAGGGCCTCTGGAGCCCCCATTTCCTGCTGCTGGGTGAACTTTGCTGGCACTGTGCCCTTTGCCACAGGGGTGGGATGGGGCCAGGGGCTTTGATGGACTGATGAACACCCAGACCCTGGGATTTGATGCCTCTGAGTGACTTCCAGCCATCAACACACATCAGAAATTCGAGGTTTGCATTCGTGGCGGAAAAGGCGGTTGGGTTTTTGGCCGGTTTCAGGCAGCACTGGAGCATCCTTGATGCATCTATAAATAAGGAATTATTATTTCAGGGACCCTTTGCATTAGTGGTCGCCATGGCAATGAATGGTTGGGTCTCTGCTGGGGCCAGACCGAGCGTTATTGTCCAACGTTCATCCAAACAGCTTCCAGTCGTGGCGCAGTTACTTAAAGACTCAGCAGATGGTCAAAAGTAAATTCTGCTCTGAGCTGTGCGCCCTGGCAAGGTGCCACGTTCCAATATCGATGCGGAATATGTAAAGACTACTGGATTTCTCCGTTTAAAAGAAAACGTTTGTTAATTGTCTGTACCAAACCTGTCTAATTAATTGCACATGGATCCACCCTCATGCGCAGGGAGAAATGTGAGTGAATCCGCTCTGCCACAATTTCCCAAAGTGCTCTAAGTGCATGTAAAAGCTGTAATCAGGGGCTGTAATGGCTTCCGAGTTGCAGGCTGCTCCATAGCCTATGAAAATATGCTGTGTGGAAATAAACCATTTGTGCATCAGGCTGAATTAAAACCAAATGCTTGAACTTCTAATTAATTTTTTTTTTTGAGTCAGGGAAAGGAAAAGCTTAATTACCACCAAACCCCTCCCTTTTCCTTTCTTTCTTTTATTTTTTTTCTCATGTCGTTGTTCATAATTTAGCTGTGTCCCATAGTTTTGGGGACATCTTGCATTCCTGGCCAAGCAGCCCCAAAAGCCAGGTTGGCTTTGCAGGCTACCTGCCCATGTGGTCCTTGTTGGCTCTGCTTTCAAAGTTTACTGCAAACACATGGATGGCTGCCTACACATTCCAGATGCTAAGAAGGCTTTAGGAAAATGGGGGGGAGAGGAAAAAAGAGGGAGAAGTGTGCGTGGGACGGAGGGGGAATAAACAGAGTTAAGGAGATCCCATTCCTGGCAGACAGAGATGCTCCTTCCATGGGGTTGTTGTTCCTCCCTATCTTGCACCCTGTATAATAGAGGGCTTTTTTTGAACTTTAACATTTGGACTCCTTAACAGACTGTTCTTTAGTGTGGTTTGGGAAGGACAAAAGAAGACTTTTGTTGATTTGGCATAAATTATACAGTGGGTATTTTTGGCAGAAATGTTGGAGTTTGATGCTTTTTTGTTGGTTTGGCAAAATATACCTTGAAATCACAAAAATATGCTTCTAATTACAGAATGTATGTTGCAGTGATGTGGGACAGTGAAGTAAAGAACCTTTCAGTATTTATATTAACTGAATCAAAAAATTAACCTCTTCCTGTTGAATGTTTACAGCTGGAACCCAGTCAAGGAATCTGAGGCTGGAGCTAGTAATGCCTAATACATTTCTGCCTCAACAGCAAAGATAAGTAATTCATTATTCAGATTTTAAGCATTCAGCAGGCCAGTCCCTGCAATTAGGGCTTAGACTTGCTTGAGAACTGTCAGGTACCCTGGGCCCCACATTTCAGCTGTGTGGTGATGTGTTATGAAGCCCTACATGAAGAGAAATCTTGCAGGGAAATAAAAGGGCAAAACTGCAATGAAAACAGGGTTTTGTTCAGGCTGAAAGCTCCTTCTGCCACGTTTGTCATTTGAGCATTTCAGCAGCCTGCTGGAGTTCACAGGCAAGAGCAAAGCTGTCTGCACTGCCCAGTGGTTCTCCATGCAGCATCACCCAGCCCTGCTGGATCTCCATCCCACCCCATCCTTCCAGGGCAGGGTGGCAGAGTGCTGACTCTGCCTCTCCAGCCTTGATAAGATCATTCCGCAGAGGAGTCAATGACCCTAATTAAGAGCCTGTGTAATGTTTTGCCTGAAGAGCTTCCTGTGCGTGGCTCTCCCAACATGCCTGTCTTGTTCAGAGATGCTCTTTCTGGAATTACCATTAAATTGCAGCGCTGGGTAATTGCTCCGCAGGGTTGTAAATCCAACTTAACCCTTCCCAGGTTATGGAATGCGAGCACTGCGGAGCATTTCCAAGGGGTTGGATCTGAGTGCACTCTTTATATAGCAAAAAAGACTTTTCTGGGAGCTTTTTTTTTTAATGCATATATATTTCTCCTGAAGGACTTTTTATTCACCCGGGCAGCAAATACTGAGTGCAAGAACAACTGACTAATTTAGTACACCCTAGACAGCTCTGAAGGAGATTGCAAAGGTTTGCTTGACAGAACAGGCACCAAACATGTCAACTTTTGGGAATGTTACAGAGAGACTATTATGGTTCCAGGCCCTTCCAGCACCAGCAGTAGGAAACTACCTCGCCCTGCAGCGTATGGGCAGCAAAAAGCAAAAACAACGAGTGTGAAACCCACTCTGGCTCTATATATGCAGCCTCGGCTTCAGCAAATCCTATCAGCTCTCACGTCATAAAATATAGAAAGGAATAAATGTTTTCCCCTTCCCATTTCTTTAGGAATGGTTATACAATTCCTGTGGTAAAATCTGCTTGGATGTGCTGGTTGCTAAGATAATATGATCATGTTTTGCACAGGGGGGGAAGCAGTCTTTTTATTGCTGTATATAATGGCTTTTCCTGTTTCTTCATCATTATAGTTATGCTTTTTCTTTTCTTTTTTTTTTTTCCCCCACGTTTCTCAGTCCTTCTGAAAGACATCAAGAAAAGACTCAGTTTTCTAAGGTGCTTGATGGCAGTAAGGATAAGAGTCTGTGGAAAAGCAGTAGCATGCACACAGGTCAATTATTGCCACTCTCGAAAAATTTGTCTCTTCAGAACTCTGGAGAAGTTGGTGGCAGTAGTCATTTTTCTGTTATTGTTTTCCTATTTTTATTAAAGAAAAGGGATCCCCAATTTTGTGTATGATGTTCTCTGGTGATGGTTCAGTTGGAGAGAGGTTGGAATCTCCGCAAAACTCTGGTTCCCCATTCTCAGACAGGTTTTTGTATGATATTGAGCAGGGGATGGCATCTCTCCCCTACCTACAATATGGAGATAAGGAAATTACAGGATACTGAAAGGACTTGGTGAGCTGCTGTTTTAATGTGCTGTATCTAGGGCAGGGACTATTTATTCCTAATAAGTATCTGTCACCCTTTTAAAGTTTCTGTTCCTTTATGGTTCTTCTTGGATACTCTTAATTTTTTCTCAAATTAATATGATGAACAGTCTTGCAGGGAAGGCAAAGAGATGAAATGGAAATGTGGAGCAGAGCTCTTGGAGAACTTTGCACAGATACCATCAGCCAAGGCTGTGCCACACCAAGGACAGGTTGACCCCCTCTCCCTGTTCCAGGTTTTGGCTTCACACCCTCTCTGCACCCCTTGTGAAGGAGAGAGGCCCCTCAGCTCTCCACTGATTTCTCCACTTGAGATGATTTCTCACGGAGATCTGAAGAGAAAAAAGTGATCCGTTTCCCATTCTTTGAAGAGAGTCCTTTAACTTCCTTGGATAAAATAATGTGTAAAACAATGTTTGGGAAAACTTCCAGGGGGCTCATTTGGGCTTTACAAAGGAACCCTCTGCATTTGAATCCTGATGGGAAGATAAGATAATTCTCCAGCACTGTTTTAGTTATCGCAGGGTATAAACAGCCATCCTCTCTTCATCTCCTGAGAATGCAGTGCTATTTGGGAAAGAGTGTGAGGAACAATTAGAGCAACTGGAATAAACTCCACATTCCCCAGGAGATCATGGACTCTGTCCCCATCCCTGCTCGAGGGCTGTCAGTAGGGCTGTGAATCTGAAGGTTGCTATTCATGTCTCCGGGGCGATTTGCTGAGGTCTCCAGATGATTTTAGTGTTTTAAAGAACCCAGACTTTAATTATATGCATAGTCATGGCCATCAGCTCTTTCCCTGGCGTCTGTCAGTTCCCCAGAAGCTGTGAGTGCCATTGCTGAGCTGTGCTGGGAGAAGAGCTGGGAGGTCTCTTGAACAATCCGGGATGGGGGAGAAGGAGCATTTAAGGGACAGGAAGAGCCATGGGTAGACGGCCTCACGTGTGCTGTGCTGGCAGGGAGCATGGCAGGGATAATGGGAGGAGCAGGGACAGGGCTGTGGCCTCTCCCTCGTGGCATTTGGTGCTTTGGCCCGTGCAGCAGGGCTGGGAGGGGAGGGAGCCCTGCTGGAGTTGGCTTTCCAGCCTGGGAGGGATCAGCCATCTCGTTTGCATCCCATTTCGGCCGTGGGTTTAAAGGGAAAGCCCGGCTCCGTGGGAGCAGGCAGAGCCAGCAGAAACAGCGATGTGTCCTACCCTTTTCTAGAACCTTTACTAATCAGCTTGAAAGTACCCCAGGGGGAGGTCAGAGGTGTTATCCTCATTTAGCGGGAGGGCAGCTATTACTCATTTTGCTCTTGACATTTCTCTCGTTGCTCCGTTGTTACCAAGCCTTGCAAGAAGAGAGAGATCGCTTGCCCTCGGATTTATCTGCAGGGAAGGATGCTGGAGCAGTGACAGCGTTGGTTGGAGACCTGTGAGTGAGCAGAGCAGTGGTTAAGTCAGCCAGAGGAATGTTTTGCCAGTTTGTTATTTTTTGTTTGTGTGTGTGTTCAGCAGAGCACTCTGTTATCTTCCGCCCGTTCCGACGCCATGCTTTTCCTGTTTAAAATTCCGACTTCTGATTTTCCCTTTGGGTTTTTGTTCTGTAATTTTTTTTTCTTTTATGCTTCCCCAGTTGTTCTAGTTTTATGTTCCCGGCACCAATTACCAAATGATATCTAATGAAAGTATTTGAGGACACAGTAATTTGGTGCCTCTCTCCTGATGTGTTACCTGTGCAACACTTGGTTCCCCTCTCTTTCTTCCAAGATCAGCTCAATATTTCCCTGTCTCATTAACTAAATTTTACCTGGTGATCCCTCTTTACAGAGGGAGCTCATGACGTGAAGGAGGAGGAGCTGAGGGAGCTGGTGGGGGCTCAGCCTGGAGAAGAGGAGGCTCAGGGGGACCCTTCTGGCTCTGCACAACTCCCTGACAGGAGGGGACAGCCGGCGGGGTCGGGCTCTGCTCCGAGGGAACAGGGACAGGATGAGAGGAACGGCCTCAAGTTGTTCCAGGGGAGGTTTAGAGTGGGTATTGGGAAAAACTTGTTCGCCAAAAGGGTTTCCCAGCCCTGGCAGAGGCTGCCAGGGCAGCGGTGGAGTCAAAATCCCTGGAAGCGTTCAAAACACGTGTGGATGTGGTACTTGAGGACATGGTTTAGTGATGAACACAGTGATAGAGCTGGTTGATGATTGGAATGGATGATCTTGAGGTCTTTTCCAACCTAATCCTTTCCATGATTCTTAAACTAGAGACAAAACTGGAGGAGAAACACAAGTTCCTTCCTGGACACTCTGGTTGCTGTTGAGTGCATTGGATGGTTTTGAAGGTCTTTCAAGCCATGAAACAGAGGAGATGTTGAGACATGGGCTCAACTTATTCACTGGGTGTTTCTAAGGGTTGATGTCTGTGCCAGGTGTTGCACAGAAAACAGGAAACTCTGTAAAGGAACAAAACATCCCCCAGACATTGGGGGTTGAACGAGATGGTCTTTAAGGTCCCTTCCAACCCAAACCATTCCATGATAAAATCTTAAATTTTTAATCATCAGTTTGTGACTCATTTCACACAACAGTCTTGTTTTTTATAGAATAGGGTTTCAAACAGGGACTATTCAGTAAATTTATTGTTGGGGATAGAGAGGTTGAACTTAGAGGTTTGTTCAGAATCTCCAATACTGGCTGTGGGTACAGAGTACTCAGAAGTTTTGTGGAAATCCAGAGGCAGTAATGGCGCATCTTTTGTAGTTTTGCTGATTCCTGTGACAGATTTGGGCTGTTTTGTCAGGAACTGTACAACAGAACTACAAGATAGTGTGAAAGAAGTGAAAAATCAACAGTCTGCAAATGGGATGGAATAGGAGCAATATTTAGTGAGGACTGAAGTGCTTTGGGCCCATCACAAAGACAAGTTGCAGTGGTTTGGATTCCTGTGCCATGAATCCCAGCAGGAATGCTAAGGAAGCAGTTCTGTGCCTCTCTCACACACACACAGACACACTCAGTATTTTGTAAAGATGTTCCTTTGTCCCTCTCTGCATGGGAAAATGTGCTTTCCACCCAAACATAAATTACTGTGCAAACTGCAGCCTGCGATTCAGGAGTCTGCGTTTTTAGTGGCAAACTCTGCAGATCGTTTTGGCACCAGCTCTGAGCAAACACACCAGAAAAAAAGGACTTTGGTGAGCAGTGAAGAAGCAAACAACCTGAATTCACTATAATGAACTTTTCTGGAAGTCCTGAAGAACATTTTCACGGCAGGGACTATTTTAAAATGCATTCTGGGAATACAGAACTCAGAGGCACCAAAAAGAAGCCAGCAAAAACCAAGCCCAACTCTATCAACAACAGCAGAAATCAGAAGCTACTCATGCTTGTTCCCAGATCATGAATTAATACCAGGGAGTAACAACCTGAAGGAATCATGATCCCCTCACCCAGACAATCCCAGATTTTGCAGGTTCCCTTAAAGTCTCCTATTCCAGCATAGTCCCTGATTTGTGGCATTCAGCTTTTTATAGTTTTGCTTATCCTAGCATTTAAGGTATTTTCAAACTTTCATACACTTTAATTTGTTACATTTGGAATGAGACGCTGGGTTTAGCACATAAAAAGGGTATTTTCCTTGGAGATGGGATGAACAGTTCAGCGAGGAGGAACTTCTGACCGTGGCGCCCTGCCATCCCCCAGGTAGAGCAGAGCACAGCAATTGCCATGGCACAGCAATCCCACCAAAAGGCTCACATGGACAGGAACACCCGGGATAGCCCAAAAGCCCAGATCTGCCCAGTCCCTGGGAGACACCGGGCTGGGAATGGTTTTCAGTGGGTTCAGGGGAGCTCAGCATCCAGCTGGATCTGATCCACAGAATGGGGGAGGGAGCACAAAGATCTTGCAGGATAAGTGGAGCAGAAGATCAAGTTCAGAGACATTTCGTTGGGGGAATAGCTGACCTGGTTGATCAATCAAAGGTTGATGGTCTTAGAGGTCTTTTCCACCCTAAACAATTCTGTGGCCTCAGCCAGGTCTGGCTGAACCAGCAGTGGGTGGTGAGGAGGGCCAGCATGGCTGGAATGGGCAAAGGAAGGTGGGAATGGTCTTGGGATCCTGCAGCCATCACTGGAGGGTCTGGCACTGGGACATGGTGTTTGCAGAAAATTTAATGAACTTACTAAGCATTTGACTTTCCCCTGTTTCCAGTTGATTCTGTGGCAGCTCAGACCCTGTGCCAGGGAACTGTGTTTGGATTTTGTCCTCTGTGCCATCCCAGTGTGACGGAAAGGGTCAGTCTGCTGGTTTGGAGCAAGAGAACTGTTTCAGAGAGATTAATCCCAAGTGAATTTGAGCAGTGTTGTGAAGGAGCACCATTTCCCCCCTCTGCCAGGGAGTGTCATGGCTTCAGTGCCACTTTTCTGCTGAGAGAACTGCCATGAAAAGTCCAACAGGGAAAGACTCCAGACTTGGGCAACACACAAAATTAATTGCAGAGTTCTGTGCTTCTGTAGATTCATCCCACACTTCTTTAGGCATTTCACTGCATGGGATGCCTGAAGTAGAACTTGGCTCCCTCTGTAGTGGAAGAATGCAGGTGAACACCTCCAGGGATTAATTAAGATCTTAGGAAGTAATTAAGGTCTTAAGCAGTGGCCACTGGAGATGCAAAGAGCTCTCCATGTGCTGTGGAGGGAGCCTGAGGTGACCAGACTGAGAGGGTTATGAAATGTCTGTGTAGGGTGAGTTCAGTCTTGGCTCAGGACTCACTTAATGCTCTGAGTTCTGCAGATGGTACCAGGGACCATAACTTTTATCCATCCCATTCAGGATCCCTCTGGCAAGTGTGAAAATAGGAAACATTACGCACAGATGAACTTCCACACACTTTGTTCCCTCTATCTCAGAATGTTCCCTAGTGCTTGTGGTATCATTTTGGATGGAAAGTTCTCCTTGACATTTAATTATTATCAGAATTAGTCATTAGCACTGTCGTCATTTTAAGGAGTTCGTCCACTGATGAACCAGGCCTTGGAGCCTGAGTTAGGTCAGCACTTCCCGTGTCTTCGTTGGAAGGTGGATGTGTTTGGGATGCAGCCTGTGAAAACTATTGTGTAGGAACAGCTTTACCTGAGGGAATTCATTAATCCCCAAACTTCTTTTAGGGAATTCGATGACCTAATGGAAGTGTCCAAGAGCCCATCTTTACTGAAAGACAAGGGACGCTGGATCCAGGATCCATCTTTATGTTTGCTGAGCTATTGGAATGGTAATGTGTTGCCCAGCTCTTTGTTGGCAAACACAAAATCCAGAAAGAACATTCACCTTCAAAGGAATGCTGAAAAAACAGTGTTATTTCCCAGATGTTCCCCATTTCCACAAATGCTTACTCACATGTGATTTCTTCCTAATAAATTTAGGATGTTATCGTATTGATAACACACAGAGAAGCATGTCAGCCCGCAGCTGTGCACATCTTGGCTGGCACATCAGTGCCCTGTGCTGCTGGCTTTGGTGCTGGCCCTGTGGAGCCTCTTTCCTGCTCTTGCTGAGCCCCAAGGCTCTGTCCCTACAACCAGACCCCTTCCAGACCCAGCAGCTCCTCCAGCACTGCCTGGGCTCGGCAGAGACGTGCCCCATGCCCAGGCAAGCATCCAGCAGGTCCCTTTGGGAATCTGGTGCTCCTGGCTCCCCCCACAATCTCTTTCCGCTGCCCCAGGCGCTGACTTTCCCGACTGAGATATCAGAGATTGGATGGATTATCTACGGGCTGTTTCCAGACTGCTGTTTGTTTGGAGAAATCATGTTGGAGATAAGATGGTAAAATACAGATAATTAAGTTTCCTTGATACAAGTGTAATTGTGAATTGAGATTTAAATAGCCTGCTTTGAATCCTGCCTTGCGTGCCTCTCCTGGGATTTTGCTTTGGGTCTCTGCTGAAGGAGGTGAGGGAGAGAGTCCTGCATTGTTGACATTTGCTCTACAAAAACATTTCCAGCTCTTCTTAGGGCTTTTTTCAGAGAAAGAAACCAGTTCAACCACTTCCCCACGAACACTGAGTTCTTTACACAGCCCAAGAACAGGCTCCCTGGGCTGGCTTCGATTCATTCCTTTGCCTTGCTCTCATTAACACCTCTTCAGCTCACACCGGGGAAATTCGGGAAGTTTCATCTCGAACAGAGGGCAAATTGAACCGTGAGGAGACCCTCCTTAACAATGTGCAAAGCCCTTACACAGGGACCTAAAAGAAAATAGAAAAGTTTTCCAAACCTGAGGGCCCTGCTGTCAATTATGGCAGCCGTGAAATGTAATAAACTTTTTAAACAGCCCTGATTGATGCAGGATCCTGTTTACTCTGGTGCTCCAGCAATAAACGCTCTGTCACGGCAGCCCCTTCATGGCATGGTCTGGGATAAGGTGGGGGTGTGGGGTTTGTGAGCTCAGGGAGGTGCTGGCAGTTCAGGACCTGCTCCTTTCCTGTCCAAACTGCGCCGTGTCGTAAGCCCGAGACACAGTCTGGGGGAAATGAATAAGCAACTGAAAAGAGAGTTCAAAGCAGAGAAGTCTGCGTGATCAACCAGTAGCAATTATCCCCAATCTGCCGGAAACCAAGCTGTCTCGGGCTAATTTGAGCTTTCTGAAGATATTAGACTGCTGGTTTGAATCATATTCCTGAAACTGGGTAAGAGGCAGATGAATCATAGAATGGTTTGGGTTGGAAGGGACTTTACACCTCATCTCATTCCACCCCTTGGAATGCCATGGGCAGGGACACCTTCCACTATCCCAGGATGCTCCAAGCCCCATCCAACCTGGCCTGGTGGAATGTTGAAAACTGGATAAATTTGTAACCTGCGGTAAATGTCCACTGCAGCCTGTGCTGAGCAGCTGGGCTTGGTGCTGGCCTGACCTTCATCCCCAAGAGCCGGGACCAGGGCAGAGGCTTTGCCATCGTTCCAGCCTTGGTGCTGGCACATGGATCACGTCAGCAGAGCTCTGGGGCTGCCCGCAGGACACACCAGGGCCGGGGCTGACGCTCAGCAAAGTCCTTCCACTGCTTGGAAGGTCAGGGGAATTTTTCATAGGAAAGACGTCGCCCCTGCTCTGCTTTCCGCCTCCGTTTCAGGCCGTCCAGCTGATTAGGAAGAGATTACTTGGAGAAGAGGCAGAGCAACGCTTATCGACTCGGGCTTGTTGTTGAGACAGAGGGATTTTTTTATTGTCATGAAACCCCTCTGTGTGTGTGAGGATAAAATCCTGTGGGAGGCTGCTGGGCTGTGCCATGGAGCTTTGAAATCCGAGTGGGCTCCTCCAGGCGATGTTTACGCTACAGCATAACTTGTGTATGTGAAAGATCCTCTACTTTTGTTTCAGCAACATTACAAGGATGGAAGTAATACCGTGTGACAGCCTCTCTCCCTGCTCATGGACACGGTCAGGGGTGTTTGTTCAGGAGAGACTCCTTGCTGAGCAACACAGCAAACGTGTCCCGAGCGGATGGGGAAACCATCCCAAAAAGCAGCTCCTGCCCCAAACTCACACATCAAACCCCTTTTGTGGGCATTGCCCTGCCAGAGCCTTAGCTTGGTGAAGGCTTTGGATCCTTTCCTGCTCATTTCTCTCCAAAAAGTGTCGTCGTGTCCACACCATCAGGGATATTGATGGGTCTTGGGGCAGGAATGTTGCTGGGATTCCCAGCACCTGCCTGCTTCCCTGAAATATCCTCATGAGAAAAGTGAGTCTCTGTGATAAAAATGACCTATTATATCAAGCAGAGCTTTATAGTGCAATAAAGCAATTTCTGCCCTTTCAAAAGTGACGCGTCAGTTGTGAAATGGAAGTTCTGTAATGGTGTAAGAGAGACCTGAAAACACAGGAACAACCATCCTGACGCCACCAACAATTTTGCTAATGGTCAGTTGTGCAAGCAGGAGAGAGGCAAAATTACATCTGACTCCAAATCCAAGCCATCTCAAAATCTCTGCCTCCCCTACCTCCTTGAAAGAGCATCGTTAAGTGGGTGTTTAAATAGATTTAATTGGAATTGTTTGAACTCGCTTGAAAAAAATCACCCTGTGAGAGCTCCACGTCCCAGTGAAATTATATCCTTAAAAGAGGAAAAGAACAGAAATTCCATGAATGCCATTAAAAGTTTGGGAACTCTGATATGGGGAAGGGATTTAGGCACCACACTGTAAAAACCTAAGATGGACAGACAGCTCAAAATCCTTTTACATTTGGGATCGGACATGGAAGTCAGCTCACATTCAACAGTGACTGCCTTCCCATTCCTCTTCCACTTACAGTAATGGATTTGAGGGCTTCCAAGTGTCCTGCACTATTGATTGGAGATTTTAATGAGCTTTAAATTACCAAAGGGATTTATGAGTCAGGTGCCTTTGGTGGAGGAATTGTTCACAGGCCTGGGGTTCAGAAGTTGCTCCCAAAGCCACACAGGCAGGACTCGGGAGCCTCCGGCTGCCAAGTGCCCGAGTGCCCTTGCCTTGCCCTACTTATCTGAAGAGGCTGTCAGCATGTTCTATAACCAGTGGAAACCACTTTAGAGCTGGAGCCAGACACCGAGGTGCCGGGGTCCACATTTCATTTCTGTGCCTGGGAAAGTTCGGAAGCAGATACGGCCAGAGCCTTCTCCCAGCAACGTTTTTCTGCCTATCTCATTCTCAGCCCTGAGCTGGCATGTCTGGAGATTGACGTAGGCCCTGTTACTTGTAGATATTATGGGTTTTCCGTAGGAAAGAGAAAAATGTGGCCATCAGAAACTGCTGCAGAAGATGAAGCTGTAGCAGTTTTTAGTGCAACCTGAGAATTTTAATTGTGTGTTTGCAGAGAATTTCAGCTCCACTGTGGGAAGTGTGTCCCAGCACACTCTAAGCCCCAAAATCCAGCGAAACTTCTGCTTGAAATTCATCCCATTAGCAGCTATTTGGGTGTAATGACATCCAGGAAGCATACTGGAAAGTTGTTCTAAACTGGTTCCTTTTGGACTGTGTAGTTAAACCAGTTGTTCATTAAGAAGTGGCACTAACAAAGCTTGGTTTTGTTGGGATTTGTAGTCTCTGGCCCTATAATAATGCCATCTGGGTGATTTCACATGGCTTGCCCCTCTCAGTCCCTGCTGCTTCCATGAGACAGCAGTGGAAAGTGCTGGTAACTGCCCAAGTGCCCCTGGTCAGCTTTTGGGGGGAACAAATCCCTGTTCTGTCCCACCACAGGGCAGCTGCTGTGAAATTTGGGGTCTCAAGGTCTCTGTTCCTCTCAGTGTTGGAAATTTGGCTCAGCAGGTGAGCCAGGAGGGACCAAGAGCCTTGCAAGTGGCCCAGCAGGGTGATGGTTTCTTTGGCAGGAGAGGTGCAAGCTGGTTCCCTATAGATATTCCCAGGTATGCATTGGGCTCTCTGGGAACAGCTTTCCTTCCTCTCTGTGCTGATCTGAAAGTGCTTTGCTGGGATCAGTGGCATTCAGAGGTAGATGGTAAAAGCAGCCCACCAGGAATGCTGTGTGAGGAAAGGATCCTACACAGATATAGAGACCTCACCTAAAGACGGAAAAATAGAGCTTTGAGTCCTGAATGCTCTGTAATTCCAGACATTTGGACTTCCTTTGTCAGGCAAAGCAATATTATTTTAAAGGAAGGAGAATATTTTCCTAGGGACAGCTTATGCTCCTTAAAAAACACTTCAGATGTTATTACTTTACACAGATTCCTGGGGAATAAACAGAGTTTAAAAACAGCCAGAACTGTTAAAATTTATGGTGTCAAAATATATTCTGTCAAAATATTTATACCATAAACTAGGGTCATTAACTGTCCCCTCATCCTGCTCCTGGGAAAGGAGGCAGAGGAATCTGAGATGTCTGATGTGTAAATTCCTTCATTTATCGCTGCTTTATTGCCTGGCAGAGCAACAACAAGTGGCTTCAGAGTCTGAATGGATATGGATCTGAAGGAATTCCTGTTGTTGAACAGTGCTTCTGTGGGCTAAAGGGGTGTTTTCCAAGTGACATATTTCCAGAGGCACCTACACACATACTTCACATCCCAGCCCACATGCCAGCGCATGTTATTAGCCTGCAATTACTCTCCAGGAGTTGAGCAAGCAGATTCTGCTCCCATCGAGCTGTATGGCAGCAGGAAAGGACTTTCAGGGGCTTTTGTGTGTGGAAATAGAGGCTGGAATATGGATGTGCTGAGCCCCTGATGGCCTGATCTCCTTGGTTGTGCTTTTCCTTTGAGGAAAAGCTAAGCGAAGTTGTAAAGCAAGGGACAGATCCTCGAGACCAGCACACCTGTGAAATCTCCTCTCCACTCCACATTTTTGTCCTACAGCATTTAATTAGAAGGTTCCTGGGGTGTGTCCTTTATTTTAGAAGCCAGCACAGTGTGATGCTGATCTGTCCGATGTGGATGGAGATGCACTGATGAATGGACAGATACCCTGAGCGCTGCATCCTGCACCCTCCACAGCACTTTTCCCATGGGCTGCAACAGGTCTGCAACAGAGGGACCGCTGACCTTTAATTCCCATTGCCACCACCAGCAATTAATTTTTTGCCACCAGAAAAAGCAAACAGTACCTCAGTCCTTCATAAAAATTAATTGTCCTACTTCCCAGAATTATTACTTTCTGTCTTATCACTTATCTATTAATTGCTTTTGGATGGAAAGCAGCAGACAGACAGGAGTGCATTACACACATGATTTAAGGCCCAGGGTTACAGTGTCACCTTCTTTTATTATTTCACAGGAGCTTGGGTCTAACGTAGTCATTGTTAATATTTGCGTTGGTTTGACTGCAAGTGCCTGAAAAAAAGGCATCTCTGAGTTTATTTTTCTTGGCAGAGGCAGTCTGTACATACAATGCATCTTTAGTTTTTGTAACAAGTTGAAAAGCAGCCTGGAAAGGGTGATGCTGAGTCCTTGGTGAAGGACTTCTCAGGGTGAGAGCCCCCAGCAGGGTGTTGCACTGGACCCCATTTCCAAAGGAGGTGCTGGAGCGGGGTCCTGTGCTCTGTTCCCAAACCTCTGCCAACCCAACTCACAAGATTCCCTTAAAACTCCAGCAAATGCATATTCTTTTAAATTGTAACAGTGGAGTTCTTTTCTCTGCCTTCTACCACTGGCATTATTTGGGTTCCTGGGGTTTCTGCTTTTCTCTGGAACCATCAAGGCCAGAAAATGACTCCTGAAAAAAAAGAGGAAAGTTGAGATTTTGGTACATTCACAGGTCTCCAAAGACCAAGGCCTTACAAAACCCATCAGCTACGGGCGTATATTTGTAAGAGTTGGCAATGACCAGGTTTTCATGTCCAAGTGTTTGTGCAAGTGAAAGCCCAGATTTTCATTCATCTGAAAATTATATGGTGTGATAAGGAAATGAAGTGCATGAAAAATATGGCTGAACAAAAGCAGCCTCCAGCTTCAGAGCTGGGGTGAAGGCATGTGAAAATGTGTTCCATTAAGTGAGTGAAATGATGGGTTTCATGTAACGCAGGGGTTTTTTTATCCCTTTCTATTTTTTGGTGACATAAACATGTGAGGAGACATGGGGGATGTGCAGTAAGGGTGTGCAAGAAGTACCTGTCAATAAAAAGAACTTCTCTAAATATCTCAGAGCAGTGGGTGATCCAGACAAATTTGTCCATGTTATTAAATCAAAGAAGAAAAAAAATCTGCTGTTTCCTTTTGAAATCCTGTAGATTTTAAGAGATTATTGGACATTCAGGGCTGCAACCTGCAGCCACCGTGCCGTAGCACCGCTGTGTTCCTGTGGGTCAGAGCAAGGTGACAGCAACAACTGTCTCACCAGAAAATGCCATCTCTGGAGTGATTAACCTCAGGAATACTGGAAGAGGGGGTTTTTGTCAAAGGACAAAGGCAGATGGAGTACTGGGGGCAGACAATTCCTAAACAGAGCTGATAGAAAATGCTCTCTGGGCTCCAGGCCAAGGGCAGTGGGCCTGGCTCCCCACTATCTGTATGACCATTTGCACCAGTCCTGAGGGGATAAATGAAGCCACTGAGGTTTGATAGTGTGCTGCAAACATTTTGTTCTTATTTTGCAGTGTGTCAGCCTTTAAAGACACCAGTGTGGAGTGCAGGGCAGTGGAAATACATCCCCACAACACCAGAGCAGTGGCTCCCAAACGGCAGCGCCGGTGACCGTGAGGCCATGGAAGGAGTCTGCAGCTCATCTGGAGATGGTCTGTCTGCAAGGGGCTCCTGATGCTCCACAGCACAGGAGATTTGGGAGCCACCAGGCAAACGGTGAGGCAGACGGATTGGGAGCCATTGGGAACAAGTTGTTCCCTTGGGTGGCAGCATCTGTGCCATGAACAGTCCCCGGTGCAAGACCGGGCAAGGGACATGAGGAGCCTCTGTCTCTCCTCTTATCCACTTATCCACCCTGCAGGCCTCTCTTTTGCACTGTGGTGATCCTACTTGCTCCTTTGCCATGACAATAAGCCTGAGACAGGCTGGGGATGAGCCTGGGAGAAGCAGGTGAGGATGCGGGCTCACCTAGCCACTGGCAGCCCCTGTGCTCCCATCACTCCCTCTCCTCTGATACTGGGAGAGAAAATTCTGGGGTTCACTGAGACAAGAGCCAAGACAGCCTCCAAAGCCTTAGTCAGCAGCTCACAGCAAGTCTGGCCTGGTGAGACAGTCACCCAAACCCAGCTGGCAGCTGGCAGCCATCCCTGCCAGGTCCCAGAGCCCCTTTGCAGAGGTGTGAGGAGCAGGTTTGGCTGGCACGGAGGGAAGGAGCAGAGAGGTGTGCTGGACTTCCACTGTTACTGCTATGCTAAGCCAAACTCTTTTTTTTTTCCCTCAGAAATATATCTACTGCTTTAGGCGCCCAGGGTTTGAGTGTCCTCAGGCAGCAGATGTGTCAGGAGTTAGTGATGGCTCCTCTCTGGCACCGTAACAGGAGAGGTGCCAAAGCTTTTGTTGTGAAATCCAAACCCACGTGAGCCAAGTGTCACCGCCGTGAGAGGGAGGTCAGGTTCAGGAAACTGTCAGAGCACGGGGGCTGCAGCCCGAGGATGTCCCGGCCAGCCCCGAGGTGTTCCAGCCCAGGTTTCAACTTGCCCACGTTTCCGAACTGCTGCTGCTTTCAGCAATTGATACAAGCCTGGCTTGTTTTCAGCTGAGGCTGTGCCTGGATTAGAGGAACCATAAAAAATGTCAAGCATGTGAAAAACAAGGGGTCTCAGGGAAGCTGTCTTGGGTAACAGGAGCACTCCAGGCAGGAGATAAACTGGGGCTGTGCTGGGGGTGCAGCATCACCTCGCCGTGACCACGGGCAGGACACAACCCTCAAGGGCATCCTGCTAAGGAGCCCCCAGAGTGTGTGGGCAGGTTCCTTCCAGGGTGGATGATTTGTGAAAGGCTTCTCTTGCACAGGGATGTTCCTCCCTCTGGGTTTGTGGGATGTTGGTGTTAAGAGGAAAGCAAATCTCCTTGACAAGATCTGGTTGTGGGCTGAGCTCCTATTTTTCATATGAAGAGGCTTTGTGGTACCAGGACAGCCCTTTGCAGGCTGATACATTTTCTGAAAGGATGTTTGAGCACAGATAAGAGTGTTTCCAAAGCTATTTGTGTCTCAGCCAAAGAACTCTGGAGTGGGAGCAGACCTGCATTTTATCTCCCAGTGGGAAATGAGTAAAATTAGTTTTCTGGAGGGACAGGGTGAGGCTGGATGTTTAATAGCCCAACCCCTAAGTTACACATGGAGATAGCTGGAAGCTGGACTTTACTGGCCAAACTTTGTGTTTTCCCTCTCCTAAACCAAAGTGAATCAGTAAAGTTTCAAATACGATGGAGGTAAGCAGAGGTCACAAAGCAAGGTTTGGACAGCTCAGGGTGGTGCTGGGATTGCGGTAGGTGGTAACTAAGTCACTGCAATGTAAAAAAACCTCTGAACATTTATCCAGGGTTTTCAGTGGGTTAAAACCAGATCTTAATGAAGGATTTGTCTCCTTTTCCTGTTTTTTTTTTTTTTTTCCTTCTCAGCACAAGAGGGATCTGTGTGGCAGTGCAGGGCACTGCAAGGTTCTAGCTCACCCACAGAAAATGAGGGGTGCAGGAGACACAAAAGCTTTTATATAAATGTAGGATGAACCAACACACCTCCGAAAGAAAATCTTTATTTTCAGAAGCACTGCAGGGAACTGTCCAGATCTCTCGTCAGGGGGATTTGAGCCTCTGATTCTAGCTTGGAGAGCTGAGTCATGTGAAGGCTGCAAATTTGATTCTCCATTTGTGACCAGACTTCCAGGCTTCAGTGACAGGCAGGGTTTGGCCTGCTCCAGTCATCCAAAATACGTCTGCTTGTTTCAAGTGAAATCTAATTTGGCACTTCTGTGAGATTTGGCCATCGTTAATTATGCCCTCAATTAATGGCATAATGTAGGCTCCGAGAGCTGCTGAACTTGAGTCTGCTGCCGAGTCAGGGCTTGGCTTGGAAAAACATTGTGAGATGCCATTCTTGGAGAGGATGTTTCACCGGGCACTTCATTTAGGACAAGTCCTAATGTGCATTTGGCTCACAGAAGAGCTAATGGTTGCACAGACTATTTAAACATGACCTGAGAGATTATAGGTTGGCAACATGTGCTGAGCACAACTATCTCCTTCTGCAAAAGGAAACTTAATCACGCTCCGAGAAGCAGTGAAACATCAAGTTAGCAGAAATTTTGCCCTCCTGTTATTAGCCCTGATTTGTTACTTTAAAAAACTGCCTCTTGCTTGATTTTTCTAATGTGATCTTCCAAAGCAAAGCCCTCCTACTCCCCTTGGAAAAGCAGGAAAGCATATTAAGAGCACTGATAAAAGGTAAACAAACCAGGAGACATAAAGTTTCTTGATATGCTCTAATTGAGCTGGTTTCCTTACTTCTGCTTTGAAAAGGAACAGCCATGAGGCATTCTTGAGAGAGCCAAGTGAACTGCTGTTATCTCAAAAAGGTCTCCTTAATGTCTCGCTCGTGGGGGCTCCAAGTCTGCTCCGGCCATTGCCTGGAAGTCTAAGAAAAGAAGTCTACTGGCCTCTGTGATAAAGCTCCCATTTTTAGGCCTTGGGAAGGATGGGGTTGTTGACAGTTCATTCCTGCGAAAATTCAGTTCGGCCCACTCTCCTGATTGTAAATAGAAGGAATATATGGCAGCACTAATGCAAAAGGTATGTGATTAGATAGTCCCGTCTGCTATCTGCCCCAGCGTCCTGCTGATAGGCAGCTCTCTCGTGGTGCTAAATGGGAGCCATCAGAGTTGCCAGACTGACGCCAGGCCCTTCATCAACTGCCTCACAGATAAGGGGGGAGGCAGCAATCTTCACGTAACACCACGTTTCCCCAGTGGGTGAACTTGAGCATTCCTGGCTGCATCTTTCACAGGCATCCTGACAGGCCAGAGCAGGGATAATTTATAGTTTCATACTGCAAGGAGTCCAAAAATTCAGTGCTAGGGATCCTGTGGCAGCCACACACAGCTTCTGTTGCCTGCCCAGGCTGGAACCTTCTCCTGAGCGGTTCTAGACACAATGCCAGTAGAAGACCTTGGATGGTGCTGGTGTTCCAGGCTCCTCAGGGTGGGAGCCTGCTTGGCCACGGCACACCCCATGGGATAAGCCACCTCAAACCCCGTGCTCACAGGAGAGACAGAAATAGATGAAAACAACCTGCAGTGAAGGACCCACTCAGGGATGCTCCACAAGGGCACCACCAGGATTCCCATGGGAGATCGGTGCCAGCGCTGCCCTGACAGGTCAGCAGCTCCAGTCACTGGTGGGCTGAGCCCTCCAAGGCCTCCGCAGGGTACAAGGAAGGTGGCTTCAGCATGGACACGATGGAGCTCCAGGCTGCTCTAGTTTGAGCTCTGAGCTCTGTGGTGGGAGTGGAGCAGGTTCTTGCTAACCTGAGGCTTGGTGTAGTGCTGGTGGGGTTTGGTCCACAGGCCTGTTGCACAGACGTAGAGATGCCCTTCCATGGGCCTCCCACCCCCATAACATCCAAACCTCTTGAGGGGTAAGCCAGCAAAATCAGCTGCCTCAACCTGTGTGGCTACTGCTGGTTTCTGCTGCTGCTGGGGAGCTGAAATAGGGTTCACAGCCTGTCTCTGCCATTTACTTGGGCATGTGGGAGATGCTCCTGGTGCCACAGCTGTCTCTGCAAATTTCCAGTGATCTAGGTAGGCTCAGCAGAGTTTTTTCCATCATTAGCTTCCCTGCATGCTGTAGCTCAAGTGAATGATCCTCCTAAAGTCTTTCAGCACTTGGCTGTGGGTGATGATCTTCATAAAACCTATAAACCCTCCCCAGTGAAATGCACTGCAACCAGGATCTCAGGTACGCAGGTTCCATTTAGTCCAGAACATGATTCAAAGGCACCTATGATTATAGGATCAAATGCCAGCTGTTTCTAGGAACATGCTGGAAGCTCTTGGTAGACCTGAAGGCTCCACAGACAATTGCATTTCCTCCTTAAGCCTTATCTTTTTCCACACCCTAGAAAAACTTTAGAGCTCATTCATTCATTAGAACAGAGGGGAACTTTCCTCTAATCTTTTCTGGGTGACTCACAGGCTGTCAGCTGCCATCGGAGGCGTGACCAGACTTTGGGGATGTTGACCCAAGTTTGCTCTGGGCTTTTCGGTTTGGGTGCCCCAAACAGTGTTCCCATGGCAGAGTGGATTCCCACGTGTGTGCCAAGCAGTGAGTGACACTTGTAGCTGGTCCTAGAGACCAGAACAGGAGTTATTTGGGTTTGAAGGAACCATGTGCATCCTCCTGTTGGTTCCAATGGTCTCTCGACCCCACACGTGTGACACAGCCAGGCTGGAGAGCACAGCTCCCTCAGAGCCATGTGTGGGCTCCTGTTAGTCATTGTTTGCAAGGATTTGAGTGATGGCCAGCACTGATAGAAATGTCTACACAGCCCTGGAGATTCATAACTGTCGGCACAGAAGAGCCTCCTACAGAAAATCCTTAGCCTTAAATCCCTAAATCCGGGTGTCAGGCCTTTATTGGCAGCTGGGGCAGGGATGCCAGAGGTCTCCTGTCTGGCAGCTGGAAGGCTGGACAAGACACACAGTCAGATGTTGCATGGAGTAGGTGTGAAATTCAGTTTAACTGAACTGATCTTCAGAAAGAAAAGAAAAATAGGGATGACATTTGCAACAAATGTTGCACACAGTAAATTACATCCGTGGGGTCATTGCAGTGCATATACTTGGGGGTTGTTTTGTTCTTCTTTTGCTTTGTGCTTCCTCTGTCTCTTTTTAAAACTGTCTTGATTTTCACGTCTTTCCCATGGAGTAACTATGCCAGCAAATTTGCAGTGAGGTAACTGTGAGATTTCACATTAAGTTTGTTTCTGATTTCTTTGAGCTGCCAGTTTAAGAAGGTGTGTGAACCTGGTGGTGTTTGAGTGGGTTCTTGAGTGGGTACAACTCAGGTGCAATGCATTGCTTAATATAAAAAGGAAAGCTTGGTTTTGCGGGACTGATGGGTGGCACTAGCTCCAGCATCCCACGCATGGCTGGCTGGGTCTGGGTATCACCTCCTCCAGCCAGGGAAGAGCCAAAAGAGAAGGGAAAAAGAAATACAAATGAATTTCTTGCATGCCATCTGAGAGCTGCATTTCTGCGTGTGTTAGCCAGGCTTTAGAAGCAAGTTTAGAATTTCAACTTGGATCTTGAAGGAGATTCCAACCACCTCTATTAGGGACATCCTGTCAGATGCTGCTGCTGCAGGGAGTGTGGGCCCTTCATTTCTGGGAGCCAATTTGAAAGCCATGTTTAAACACGCGGACCACAGTGATTCATGCGTGCTTAGCACCTGATCCTGCGAGCTCCAGAACATCTTGTGGAAGATCTTGAGAGCTCTCCTCGACACTACAATTACCCCTTTTCAACTGGAAGACTAAGGCAGCAACTGGGTTGCTTGGAGAATTGCAAGGGAGGGCTCAATGGTTTGGGTTCTGCTGATGAAAAAACCTATTAGGGGCGAGCTCACCCCGTTAATTGCCCCAGTAGCATCCTGCAACATGGACAAACAAGTGGTTACATGAACAACAGATGTAGTTGGACACACAGCCATGGGTTGTTCCTGCTTGTTTGTTCACTGTTTATATCACAGGTCAATTTAAGGAGCTGACTTGAAGGCCATCACCTTTTGTAGCAGCAGGACCCACCCGCGTGGGGGATGATCACAGGCGCATTGTTACATTTTCTCCCATCACGTCCATTTTCAGCCCAGTGGGAAGCTCAGGGCTGCCAGTAGCAGGACACTTGGGGATTTCTATGAGGTTTGAATCCAGTTTTACTCCAAATCATCACCTTTCTCTTTTTATTCAGACAGGGCAGATCTTGGTCTTAACCACCAGGCAAGATCTGATAAACCCAGCATGAGCATGGTCCCATATGAAGGAATGAAGCTGTGGCTGCCCCATCCCTGGGAATGTCCAAGGCCAGGTTGGACGGGGCTGGGAGCACCCTGGGATAGTGGAAGGTGTCCCTGCCCATGGGAACAAGATGAGCTTTAAGGTCCTTTCCAACCCAAACCCTTCCAGGATTCCATGATTCTGAGCGCACACCCGTATTCGCAGGGATTTCTCTCTTTTCTTTACTGCACCTCCTGTTCACTGCTTGGCAACTGGATTAATATTGTTGCACACACACACATTAAATGAGTTTTTACCTGCAGTTAGAGTTATTTCTCATTCTAGGTGAGCAGATCCAAGCCCTGCCATTTTGAAGGCTGCTCTCGTTGCTGTACGGAGCAGCTGCCAAAAAGGAGTCAGGTCACAGTGCCGAGGGAGTGAGTCACGTTTTTACACACTCGACAGGATTAGACATTTCACTCCTTAATGCTTAAATGGAAGGTCATTAAAACAACCCTGTGGTTTGGGGAGGATAGCAATTCCATAAGTTGCTTATTTTGGTGGCAAGTGAAATGCTTGGTTTGAATCTAAATTGGTTCTCAGTGTCATGGCAGAGAGGAGCAGCATGGATGGGCTCCTTCGTGCTGCTGCCTCTGTTCTCGCTTTGTTGTGTCCAGCCATGTCTCAGGAAAGTGGGAACTTCACTGATACTATTTATGGCTTATAGCAGGGTCCTGCTGGAGCTCAGGAGCTGGCACTGCCCCAGGCAGGCACAGGAGAGCCCCTGCTCCAAGGGCACAGTGTCCAAGGATCAGGCAAAACAAGGAATATGGGAAACTGGGGAGACATCAAGGCTGGAGGGAGACTGTTATGTTTTACCTGGGGTTAGTGGTCACCACCTTTTCCAGAGAGAGGTTTTAGAAAGCCAGTGGTACCTCCCCAAACCTCTCAAGGCAGAATCTTTTTTTATTGTGATAATAAAAATAACTTGCCCCATGAGCAGCAGAATTATTGAAGCTCTGGTTTCCTCCCTATTTTTACTTTGTGATGGGATTTCTGGGTGACAACAAAAAAAGCAGTTTCCAATTCCAGCTTTTTCTGACAGAGTATTTCCATCCTGCCAGTAAATTCTTTGGTGTCACATCTTCTGGGCTGTAGTTTGGTCCTTCCCCAGCAGCGGTGCTCAGACGCTGCTCTCCTCCCAGCTGGAACGTTCATGAAGCCCCTCACCTGTGGCACAACTAAATTATGTGGTGACTGACCCATGACTTTAAAAGCCCCTGCCATGGTTGGAGAATGTGTGCATGTGGTCACATCCACACTGAGAGCAGCTACACCAGCTTAAAAGACCAGGTTAGCACATGAGAAACATGTTCTGGATAAGGCCATGCTGGGTATGATCCCCTGGTTTCCCAGACTGAGGCGGGGAGGGGGCTGGACAGCAGCAGTGGGCCCAGCTGACCCGGCATGGAAACCCTCGGGAAGTGTCTGGAAGCAGCAGCACTTTAGGCTGGGCTCTCCCAGGGTACAAAACATCTGCAGCAGGTTGAGGTAAAGCACCATGAAAATCATTTTCACAGCCAAACATCCCCGTGGAGCTGAGATCTGTCAGGCTGTGTCTCCATCACTGTTGCTCCACTCGGATGGAGCTGTGAGCAATTCCCAAACCCAAACACCTTTTGCCTTCTAACGGAGTGGTTGAAGCTGAGGGGTGGATGATGAAACGTGTTTCTCTTTAATCTGCCTGGATTAGGAATGTTTCATTGCTCACTGGGAATAGACTCCAGCAGGATAAGTGATGCTAACAGCAGCTAATCAGATGGTGCCAAAGTAAGTCCCTGCACATCAGGCACATGAAGCTGGTGGAAGAGGCAAAACCTCATCCACAGGGAGAGAGGGGAACACACTTCCAGTCTGTCAAGGGAAGCACATGAGCAAGGTGTTCTCAAGGCCAGGAGCAAGTACAGGTGATCATGGGGAAGGCACCAGCCTCATCCTGGGCAAGCAGTGATTTCAGTGAAGGATAGGCAGGAAAATAGGGGTGATCCACCTCAGTGTTGTTTGCAGGCAGGTTAAGGCCAAGGAGAGGCAGTTGTTATATGGAAGGGAAGCTGCCAGGCTTTCTTGATGCCAGAGATAATGGAAGGAAGTGAAACCTGTAGTTATTTGGGGATTTTGAGTGAAAGATGCGTTGTTTTAAAAATTACTGAATTTAAGGCTCACATTTATTTTGGGAGTTGGGCAGGGGGTAGGTGCTGGTTTGTGGTTTGTGAGTCCAAGTTGAGCACTTGGCTTGCGTTGTTTCTTGTTTCAGGTTTCTATTAGATTTATAATTTTTTAAAAGGAAAATAATTAAACCCCTGTGTTCTTTGGGAGATCCATACCAGAATGGCACATGGACTTGGTGTTCAGCCTTCTCTGTCAGTCTTTCAACCATGTCAGTTTTGCATGCATCCCTTTCCAGAATTGGTGCTAAAATCTGGTTTGGGCTTCTCTAACACAGATCCAGAGCAACTCCACTGGCTTCAAGTATCATTTGGAGCAAGATCTGGCACATGGTCTTCTCCCTTTTGTGTTCCCATGGGACATCTGGTCCCATCTCTAGGCTGGATGTTGTACTCATTTATTCTAAATACCATCTCACCCACTACCAAAGTAAGTCTCAGCCTCTTGCTGTGATACCTGGCAGTTTCCTGCTGCTGGACACCCTTGGTCTTATCCAAAGTGGCTTCAGCCTGATCCTGTGCCTGGAGTAAGATTTAACATTGAATGGGGAGCATAAACTTCAACAGTCTTTTCATCCCCACTGGCTGCTTGAATTGAACCTTGACTCCCAAATAATGGAGCTGTTTTTCTTTTTAAAACCTGAAGTTTATGTTCCGCAGAACGTGGTGAGGCCAGCAGAGAAAACCTTGATACCGAAGCACTGTCTCAAGCTCCTGACGAGGTCCCTGACTTCAGCTCTGTGCCGTAACCACAGGGCCACCCCTTGTCCCCTTTGATAGGATAATTTATTTGTGAACCAAAAACAAGCTGATGGAAGACACCGAATGTTGTTGAAGCTACAACTCAGAGAAAGCCTCTGCTCTGCCCACAGAGTTCATTCAGCCCAGGGCCAGCACAGGCAGGCTGGGCTGTGGTGGCTCCCAGAGCCACGACTGACGTGGTGACGTGGTGGATAATCATTACATATTCCTCAGAAGGTTGACAGAGATGAAAAGGCTCTGTGCAATTGCAGATTTTATTTTTTCCCCTCTAAGGCCAGCGTTTGGCTTGGGCTCCCCAAGGCAGTTAAGTTTATTAATAGTCTGTTTCTGGAGCCGAAGTGACTCCATAGAGGGGAGTTATTCCATGCAAAACAAAACAGGAAAAGAAAACAATGTCCAACTCCTCCATGCTGGAGGGGTGCTCAGAGAGCTGCATTGTTCCACCTTCTCACATGAAGCAGAAGAGACCCAAGACAGAGTAGCACTGGCAGGAGGAGGGCGGTGAGGTCAAGCCCAGGGTCAGAGAGAGCATTTGGGGACGAAATGTGACTGACTGCTGAAAATGACTCTGTTCCTGGCCAAGTCACTGGTTTAAGCATTCAGCGAGAGAATCAAAGGGGAAACTTCCCAGGCAGCAGCACAGTCTGTTATTTGTTGGGATCCAAATGCTCATTCCCTCGGAAGGCAGTGGGATCCCTGCATTCCCACCATCGCTGGCCAGGTCTGTGCTGGGCACTGAGCTTTGCCCCAGGTACAGCAGTGCAGCAGAACGTTTCCCTGTGTCTTAAACCTGAGGTTTTGTGGGACTCCTCACTTTGGGACGCAGTGCACTCCTTTCCCAGCCCTCTGCCATTGGTTTGATCAGCACTGCTGGTTCCTCCCCTCACACCACACTCAGGTGCTTCAGACGTGGGGAAAAGGTGGAGCAGGGGGCAGAGGAGGGACAGAAGATCCAGGTGAAGACAACAGCCAAGGAACAGGCAGGCAGATGGCTCTTCTTCCAGGGACTGTGAAGGTTAAAGGAGACCTCTCAGTTCAGGAGAGCCCGGAGGATGAGGTTGGAATCATAGAATCATTCAGTTTGGAAAAGACCTTTAAGATCAGAGGATCCCAGAATGGTTTGGGTTGGAAGGGACCTTAAAGCCCATCCCATTCCAGCCCTGCCATGGGAAGGGACACCTTCCACTATCCCAGGGTGCCCCAAGCCCTGGCCAGCCTGGTCTTGAACACTTCCAGGGGTCCAGGGGCAACCATAGCTTCTCTGAGCACCCTGTGCCAGGGCCTCCCCACCCTCCCAGGGAATTCCTTCCCAATATCCAATATCAAGTCCAATCACTGAATACAGCCATTAACTCAGTTGTTTCTTTCTACAACTGATGTTTGTGCTTTCCAAGTGTTTTTCCCATCCTGGCAAATAAAGCCATGTGGGCTGAAAAGGACACGGAGAGGGGAAGTAGGGTTGCTCCAGCTCTGCATCGTAAGCAACCTGATGGGAAACACAGGAGACTGTGTTCCTCAGGAAAATAAAACATGGAAATTTTCCCATGGCAGGGAGAAATGTTCTTTATCGTGAAAAACCCAGCATCATCCAGCTCCTGCCTCCCCCCTCCTCCTCCTAAATATAAAATACTCCTCACATGCCTCTTTCTGTTGGGATTCTGCAGCGGTTTGAGCGTTGCTGGCTTTTTTCACTGCCGTATTTCAACATGTGCCCCTGTGACAGACAGCAAAGTGCCTCCCATCAGGTTTAGAGCTTGGGATCATTTTCCTACAGGAGGAGAATAAGCTGTAAACATCCTTTGAACAGCTCTGTTGAAGCCTGGGATGAGTTTGGGGAGTTCCATGAATCTTGGTGACAGTACAAGGTATGTACTTAATGACATCTTCAAATTCCAGCAGTTCCAGAAAGTTTATTACATTAAATCTAGGATGGAAATGGATTATTGGCAGTTGCAAATTTTTGTTCTAGTTGTGAATAAACCAAATTATTTTCTGGGAAATGAGTGCTTGAACAAAAATGTTGGTTGAATGCATGGCTGGAGTTGCTTTCCAAACTTTATAGCATTTTAAAATTAGAATGAAGTGATGGTTACAAATGGAGATGATTTCAACTCAAAGAGTCAAAATGCTTCATTCTGAAATTCTTCACATTTCTTCTCATGGAAATTCCACATCCATATTGAAAGGAAGTGACCGACCTTGGACTGGGGCACGTCTGAGACAGCTAATTTTGGATCCTTAGCTTAAAATCACTCATCCGAGTGGAGGAGCACAAGGCCCATCAGCAGCCACATCTGAGGGAGGCTGAACTGGGCACCAGGTAGGCTGGAGGCAAATTAACTCATTACACCACAGGCTCGTCAGCTCCTTTCACTCTCTTTGAACACCACAGAATTCCTCCTCGTTAGTCACTCTTTATACAGTTGCACACAGATTCTTTCTTAAGCATTCACATATTTTATGAAGTCAGAAAACACTTTTAAGATGCAAAAAACCCGATGGTTTTAATGAGTTTAACAATAAACAGGCAGAGACTAAAGTGTGCACAGTGCTGGGGTCAAACCCACACTGAATTTCCACTGGCCTCAGCTCAGAGGAGCTTCAAACCCATGCTTTCACTTCCAAATCATGCTGTGTTGGTGAAAACACAGTTTTTACTGATGCTTCACACATAATGGGGAATTTTGGAGTGCTGGGAGTCACTCAGAGCTCAGTGCTGGGTGCTGCTTTGGCTGAGTTTCCACAGAGGAACCCTTCGGTTTGGTGGTTGCCGCTGGCACCCAGCACTGAACTGGCAGCAGCAAACTTTCTCCACATGCCTTTACATTTAACTGAGGCAGCTTAATTGTTACTCAGTGAAAGCCCAAATCTGCAGCAGAGGCATCGCTCCACGCCAGGGAGAGGAGCTGGGATTAAAGAACTGGCAGGGAGAGACCCTTATGCAAGGGCAGGAAGATCATTCAGAAATATTCATAAAACACGAGACAAATCTTTAAATATTTATTAAAAACAAAGTTCGACTGTTAATTCCCCCTCACACATGACCCGTGAAAGAGATTGTAGAGATGGGGAAATGAAACCACAAAGCCAGTAAGGGATTTGCCTGAGGCCTCAGCCATAAATCAGGCTCTGAACTGGAGAGCAGCTCCTCCTGCTCCCTCCTGACTCCATCTCCTCTCTCCAAAAAAACACAAAGGGCCGAGGTTGTGGGAGTGATGCTCAGCAAGGTGTGAGAGTGGGAGTGATGCTCAGCAAGGTGTGAGAGCTCAGAGATGAACCCTGCAGCTACACAGGGAGCACGAGGGAGTGGCTGTGATCTCCTTATTTCTCCCAAATCTTATCCTGCCATGATGAAACAACTGGCCTTCTCCAGCTGTGATGAAACAACTGGGGATTGTTGTCTCCAGCTTGGGAATGCTTTCCTGGCCTTATCAATGAAAACACACCTGAATTTTATCCAGTATTCTGTATCATTAGTGGGGACAATGATTGGTGTTGGCAGTTTTGTGTTTAAAAAGAGTGTTTAAATCTCTTTTTTGAGTCTTTCTGATTTTGCCCAACCGTTCTGTGATTTTTTGTTTGGGTGGCTCAATCCATACCTGTGCAACCATGAGGCCACCTCTGGACTAGGGGTCCTGGTCCCCCTCCTGGAGACAAATCCATCTATCTGCATTCCCTTTTGCAAGTTGGTTGACCCGTACCCCCAGCACCCACAAGCAGCCAGGCTCCTCACATCCCCCAGGGCTCCCCAAATCCCTCTGGGCTCCCCACACCCCCTGGGTGCCGTGGCTGTGCCACCGTCCCCGCCGTATCACACCGCACAGATGTGCCTGTGGAGCCTCGGCCAGAGCTGCTTCCTCCCGTGGGACTCTCCAGATAAGTCACTTGTGTATTAGAAGTTGTTTACCCCGTGCTTCAAGCAGGATGCTTCCCTTATCTGCAGGCAGAGCCAATTCCCCCAGTGCCTCCGTCATTCCTGGCCAGCTCCTGACTCCGGGCTAGCTGTGCCGGTGGCTCTGCATTATCTCCGTCTGCAGCGCAGACAGACCCTGCCCCGAGCAGCCCCGGGCTCGCCATACCCACTCCAATGCCTTCAAAGGCTGAAAATTGCTCTGTAATTTGAATCTTTACCAACACGTGGAGAAATCTACTGGAGCTGGCCTGTATCATGTCTCTGAGTGGCTTCATAAATACCATGCTGAGGATTGGTATTTTCTCGTGTGTATGTGTGTCCATAAGGGATGTTTGTATTCTAAAAAACATACTTTCTGCTTTCCCCTAGCTCTGCAGAGCAGCTCAGATCTACTGTGCAGCTCCTTTTCCTGACCCTTCCTTCCATCCCTGTCCCATAGCTCTGGCTGTTGTACCCTCCCTGAGGGCAAGGTTTAGCCCCCATCCCCAATTTCCAAGCCAGCAGGCTGTGGTGTCTGCCCCTGGGACACCACCGTGGTCAAAGCCCCATTCCCATCTTCCTGAGATGCAGAAACCACATGCAGAAAGTCAGGATAGAAAAAGAGCTCGATGGAATGTATTTATCTGCAAACAATAGTGTGTCTGGACGGAGCAGGCAGCGCTTTACACCAATCATGTGGTTGTTATTAGTGTTTTCCAAAACACCCAGAGCAACCTTATGTGTTAAGTAAGGGCGGCCTGGCCTATTCTGCTTAAAAAGCAAAAAGTGCATCTCTGCACCTCAAACTGCTCTTGTGTTTCAGCCCTGCACTGAGGCCCAGCTGGCTGCCAGAGGAATTTCCCGTTCCCCCAAATCTGCAGTCACGGGGCTTGAGTGCAGCCCAAGATGCTGCAGCAAATATTTATGGTTGCGTTTTAGTGCTTCTTTTCCAGTCTCTTCCCTAAAGCAGGAGAGTGTCCTGGAGGCGTGGATGGAGCGTGAGCTGCGGCCCTGGCAGCCCTGCTTGAGCCTGTGCTGCCACAAGGGCTGGAGTGCCATTCCCAGCACCCGTGTGCCCCAGCTCTGGATACAGTCCTGGGCCAGGTGCTCTGGGATACCCTGCTTGAGCAGGGATGTTGGACCAGATGAGGGTGATCCCTTTCAACCTGACCCATTCTGTGGTTCTGGACACTGTGGGAACCCCATGGGGATGATGCTAATGGGCAATAGGGCAGTACCATGGCTCCAGCTCCATCCTTTAGCCAGGCACAGAGCTGCTGCAAGGAGGGATCGTTTGAAGCTGCTCCAGCCGAACCAGAGGGTTCATTTCCTCGGCTGAGGCAGCCCCAGAAACCCAAGATCCACTGATAGCCATTGAGCAAGGATTTCCATTTTTGGTGCGAGCTCAGACTTAAAATAGACAGTCTTGAGCGAGGAAGAAACTCTGTTGACAGAACATAGGGAACATTCCTCCAGTGTACTTTTGCAAAGGACTATCTCTGTCTTTAATCTCCTCGGCGTTTCCTGCAGGTCTCCCGGGCCCAGCTTCCCTCTCATTGTTCCTGGCGCTTTTGGAAATGACCTCAGGCAGTTTGCAGTGACTGGCGACCCACGGTCAGAATGACTAACCCAGTCTGTCTCCATCCCTTGGACATGTCCCATTGACTAAATAAATGACAGGCACTGACATGTGAATAGAAACAAAAACAGCCTGACAAGTGAAATCTTAACTCTTTGGAGCAAAGAGATGTCTGGACAGGGGCTCGTCCTGCACAGGAATCGCTGCAAAAAGTCCTGACAATGGTAAAAACGCAGCAAGGCTCCCCAGCTGCTCAGGACACATGCAGATGAGGGAGACAAACGCCTCTAATATTATTTTTAATTGTTGAAAATTGGTTTGTGCAGCTTTTTATCTCGGCACATCTTTAATTAAAAGTGCAGCTCAGTGTTTATGCGGCCGTTTGGGTGACTGGGCTCAGCATGAATAATTCCAGTGAACGTTACAAGGGGCAGTGAGGAGAGAGGCTGTCACAGGATCCCAGCCCTATGCTGGACCCACAGCTCACCACAGGGGAGCCTGAAGGTACTTCCTGACATTCCCATTCCCACTTACTGCACAGAACCACCCTTTGGAGAGGTGATCCTGGCTCCCCAAGCCTATATGGACCCACCTGCACCCCTGCAATCAAATTTAGAGGGAATGTGAGGGGAGATGTAAATTTTAAGTGAATATACAGATTTGTGCCCCTCCTAAAGGCCCCTGGTGCTACTGCTGTCAGGTTTCAGCAACAGAATTCCTCATTTTGCTGAGTTCCCTCCATCCCCATCCCAGCTAAGTGACACCAGAGTTTGGGAACATGCCCCACCATCCCAGCATGAGCCATATTTTTGGGGGCCAAACTTGCTGTCTTTGAAATCTAACAATAGTTTTACCAATAAGAATAGAATTAGTGTTAATAAGCTACATTTGTGGATGTTTTGGATTGGAAAAGTAAGCAAGAATTCTCTTTAATATCATCAATTAAATACTGGAATTACAATAATTAATAATGCTGTTTAGCAGTTATTAGCACTGAGTGCCTTGTTAGGATGTCTGTGTTAGCTCAGGTTTAATAATGAGCTTCATATAAATCCAAAAAGAAGAAAATAATGATATGGGGAGTGGTTGTGGCGCTGCGGTCTGAGGGCTTCTTGCTTTAATGTAAGTAACAAATAATTCCCTCTGGCTCTTGGCATTTGTGGATAAGGCCATAAAAAAGGAGCAAAAAAAAAAAAAAAAAAGGAGGAAACCTCAGCTACTAAAAATGCCACCCTGGCTTTACGGCCACACGAGGAGCCTTTGTTGTTTGGCTAATGATGATGGGAACAGCTCCTGTTGAGATGGCCGATGTCCCTCTGTCCTCCTGCACATCCCACCTGCTTGGAGAGCACAGGGATGGGGGGGGCACTGGGAGCTGGGTCACTGTCACTCCCACGGGCACGGCTCTCAGCTGAGGGTGGCTTCGGGAGGTGTTGGCAGGTCTTGCAGCCAAAAATTTTCTCCTAACCTGGCTTTGGGAATTGTCTTTTCTCCCCTGTCCTGAGCTGGTGCTGACCAGCTGCTGTGCTTACCACAGGGCTGGGTGAAGCTCAGTGAAGAGAGGGACAGCCCCATGAAAAGTGGGACAAGATTTGCTGGGATTTGGTTCCTGCAGATCCAGCACCCAACCCCGCAGCCAAGGTCTTCCACACTCCTCCTCTGTCGTTGCTGTTTCAGTCTCAGTTCACCACATCTGGTCACTGTGCATCAGCCATTTACCAGCTGAATAAAAAGAGGCTGGGAGCTACACCCCACTCATTTCTCTTAAGATTTGTTTTCTATCGAGTGCCTGCTCCAGTCAGTGCTCCATCCTCTCGTTCTCATCCCAGGGTGGCCTGGTGGGCCCTGGGAAGCTGTTTGCAGACAGAAGGTCCATTTTGCATCCCTGGATTTTGGGAAGGGTGGGCAAGAGCCAGCGTGCCAGGTCAGGCTGGGCAGGGAGGTGATCCAGGCCGTGGCCCACCTCAGAAGGTAAACAAAGGTCAGAATTTGGCTGGGACCTGTCTGGGAAAGGTGACAGCTACACCAGCTCACACCCTCTGAGGGCTTGGCTCACCAAAACACCAGTGAAAGGATTTAGTGTGAGAAATGCATGTCCAGCTATGGAAAACCCCAGTCACAGCTCCAAGAGGATGGAAAGGGGTCTGCAGAGGGCACCTGCACTCCAGAGGTGCCTGACTCGCCCCTGAGTGCTGGGTGTTTCACAAGCAACTGTGCCACTGCTGGACCAAACTCTGTCCTGTTGGGTCCTGGTGTCTGTTTAGGGGTGGTTTGGTCTCAGTAACACCCAGCAGTGCCAATGACTTCAGGGTCAGCTCCTTTCCTCCCCAGTCCTGCTTTCTATTGGAAAAGCAGCCCTGGAGATCCCACAGCCAGTTGCCAGCAGGGAGACTCAGAACACAGTTTCAACACAAAAAGAGATGTAACTTTGGTACTTCAGCAGTGAGTGCCTCTGGCTACCTTCGGTCCAGACTCAAAACAGGGAAGACAATATTCTCTTTTTCCCATAATGATTTTCATATCCCTGTTTAGAGGTTGCTAGAAATTTGGAGAAGCATCAGCTGATCCTGCAGCTGTGTCCCAGGACCAGCTTTTGAAGCCTGCCTTTTTCAATTTTCCCTTGCTGCCTCTCCAGCCAGTGACTCAGTCCCTATTTCTATTCTCTGCCCACTTCTGTTCCTGCTTCTCCAAAGTTTTGGTCAGTGGCAGCAGCTTTTGCTAATGTCTTGTGGCTGCTTCTCTCAGAGTTATTATTGGAGATGCCTACGAAATAACAGTGCTGCTCTGTGAGACGCTGCTGCACTACTGCAGAAAATATTTACCAAAGCTGTGGTAAGCAGCTCTTTACTGGAGTGACTGGCGTCTGCTCTGAAGCTGCCCAGACGCCACTTACTCCAGCAAAGAGCTGCTGCAACTGAACAAATTGCCCAGGGCAGCAGATCTTGGGCAGGGAGAAAAGCCAGCAGCCCAGTCTGTCTGTCTTTGTGTTTTCTAAGGGAGAAAAATTATCTTTTTACAAGCCTGCCCTAGTTGGCTCTGACCAGCTCTTCCCAGAAAATACCATCATAAATAGGAGAGCAAACTATTGCAGAAACGGACAGGTTGCCATTTAGGGCTGACCTTTCTCAGATCTGCTTTGATGTCTTCCTCAACCTTCCTTCTCCTCCAGCCCCACTGTGTTTTTAGCTCCTGCTTCTAGCAGAGCACCGCTGGACACAACAAACCTCAATTAAAATTCATTTTGGACATAAACATATACGTTTATATATACTCCCTCTGCTTTCTGGACCAGTTCCAAATAGAATAATCCTTTTTTTAATCCTACCACCTGGGGAACTTCCAGTTTTGTGTTTGCAAATTGTATGGGTAAACATGGAGGGCGGTAGATTTATTTTTTTTAAGGACACTGGGCTTGGCATGTTACACAGTTTGTTGCTGGATCAGCATGGTGGCAGCACACAGAGCTGTTTTTCTTACTCAAATAGTCCCTTTCCAGCACAAAAATGACAATTCACCAAAGCCAAACCAACAAGAACGTAAAGGGCAGTTTCAGAACTGGGTGTTATCTGCCTGGAAAAGGCTCCAGAAAAGTAGTGTCTCCACGAGCTGCTGAGTACATGCTGATAAAAGGACAAACTCCTGCATGCTTGTTAGGGTGGGTGTGATTTCTAGGTGAGTCCTCTGGTTGTAATTCCCTTCCCATCTGAGCAGAGCAGCTGGTTCATGTGACAGAACTGGGGTCCTGTAGCCAGAGCAGGACAGGAGGGGTTTAGGGGCTGCTGCTCCTTCTGAGGCTGGGGAAGGAAGGATTGAGACTGAGGCAGAGGGACAAATTCCCAAATTCCCATGCAGGCAGTGGCTGGACTCAGCATGTGCATCTCTCTCCTGCAGGAGCCTCCATTTTTGTGCATCTCTCAGCATGTGCATCTCTCTCCAGAGGCTACACCATTTTTGGTGTGGTTGAAGGTGTCTTTTCCTCCCCCTCCCCTTCTTCATATTACAGAATCCCAGAATGGTTTGTGTTGGAAGGGATCTTAAATCTTATCTTTTTCCACCCCCTGCCATGGGCAGGGACACCTTCCACTATCCCAGGTTGCTCCAAGCCCCAGCCAGCCTGGCCTTGGACACTGCCAGGGATCCAGGGGCAGCCACAGCTTCTCTGGGCACCCTGTGCCACAGCTTCTCTGAGCACACCTTCTCTCCCCACCCTGACAGCAAAGAACTTCCTCCCAATATCCCATTTAACCCTACTTGCTGTCAGTTTGAATCCATTCCCCTTGTCCTGTCGCTCCAGGCTCCTGTAAGAAGTTTCTCTCCATCTTTCCTGTAGGCTCCCTCCAGGTACTGGGAGCCTCCTGGTGCGAGTCCCGGGAGCAATCCCTGTGCCCACACCACTGTGGGATCCACTGGACTTTCCAGTGCACCACGAGGCAGGAAGTCCTCCTGGCTAAAGCACTAGATTGAGGCTCAGCAGTCAGTGGCTCTGTCCTCTCCACGCACACGCCTCATTTTCTTAGCTCATCCGTTCAAAAGGCCATGGAGAACCCCAGTCAGTGGCAGCAGGAGGGACACTGGCAGGTTTGACGGCAGCCCCGTGCCAGTGGCATGTGCTCACAGATCACCTTCCCATGCCACTGGCAAAGGGAAGCCTGGGCACACTTCATGGAGCCCTTCATCCTTTTCTGCTTTGCTGAGCTGACACTGCATTTTCTGAAGGTATCTGAGGCTGCTCAGAGAGAACTGGTCTTCCCAGATGGGATTTTCAGCACCACTGGGAATGACAGGAGAAGATGCTTCTCCTGATTCACATTTCACCCTGTGATTGACCAAGAGCCAAGGTGTGCCTCTGGCTTGTTCTGCCATGGAAAAAATGGAAATTAATCTTTTATTCAAAAGCCCCGCTTTTCTCCCTGTGGAGGCTGGCATTGTGTTTGGATGAAGGCACTCTTCCTGTCCTACAAAACCAGAGACACCGGTGCTTTCCTTGGATTGCAGCAGGGCTTTTCCGGGATGGCTTGAGTTTGTTTTCCTAAAAATGAAAGCAGCATCACAGGGGATAATCCTGTACTCGTGGCACTGGCCTCATTTGTTGTTCAATCCCTCTTTGTCCTGAGCCAAGGCAGGGAGCTGAACCCAATACTCCCTATCTCAGATCAGGGCTCTCATCTCCAGTGCTAAAGTCAGACTCCTTCTCCCTGAGTAACTGCTTAATTATTCCTTAAAAATTGGCCCAGCTCCACCCAGAAGGGATTTCAAGAAGTCCATGTCCCTGCTCCAAGCAAGGGACCTGTCTGGGATGGGGACCACCACGGATGGGTGCCATCACCCACCCCGAGGACCTTTTGGGAGATTATTTTACCTCTGTGGGTTTGACTAGAAATCCAGGCTTGCTCCCAGAAAACTTTTCCAAGCAACTTTTCATGGAAACTGGTAGTTTGCTACCAAAAAGAAAAAAAAAAAAAAAAAAAAAAAAAAAAAAAAAAAAAAAATTCTGGTTTTGCCGAAGTGACATTTTCTGACCCAAGAAAACATTTTGTCAAAAAGCTTCCCAACCATTCTGCTGGGAATGTGCTCTTTGCCATCAGTCCCCAAGGCTGGAGCGCCGGGGTGTTGAAATGTTACTACAGCCCTGGAAACTGTGAGTCAGCTTGTCCCCACCCACAGCAGATACTCGTGGGAAGGGCCTTGAAAAGCCTGGAAACTCAGCAGCTCCTGCCTTGTGGAGTTTCCATTAACCCATTCACATTAATTTCTGGTGAAATGCAGTATTTGGTGAATTTCTGTCAGATTTTGCCTCTTTTCCTCTTTCCTGTTTGTGATAAATTCTGGAGGATATTTAATTTCAGTCCATCCCTAAGCAATTTGGCTGCTGTGGCCTCAATTCGCCCCCCACTCCTGAGCCCCACAGCAGCAGGTGCAGCCTCACTGTGGTGCCACTGGATCCGGTGGGATTCAGATGGGATCGAAGGATGGTGAAACTTTGATCTCACTTGGAAGAAAGTGCAAAACTGACCACTGGGCTGGCATGTAAATGCACTGACCTGGGCATCCCCTGACAAGGCATAAGGTCCTGCACTGATGTCCCAGGTTCTCATGGGGTTGTCACACACTGGGACTGCCCTGAGCAGGGCAGGGCTGGGGGTGCTCACCTGGAGAAGGGAAAGCTCCAGGGAAACCTTAAAGCCCCTTCCAGGGCCTAAAGTGGCTCCAGAAGAGCTGGAGAGGGACTTGGGACAAGGGATGGAGGGATGGGACACAGGGAATGGCTTCCCACTGCCAGAGGGCAGGGATGGATGGGATATTGGGAAGGAATTGTTCCCTGGGAGGGTGGGGAGGCCCTGGCACAGGGTGCCCAGAGAAGCTGTGGCTGCTCCTGGATCCCTGGAAGTGTCCAAGGCCAGGCTGGATGAGGCTTGGAGCCACCTGGGATAGTGGAATGTGTCCCTGCCCATGGCAGGGGTGGCACTGGATAGGCTTTAAGGTCCCTTCCAACCCAAACTATTGTACAATTTTATGCCCCAAGAGAGTTGGCAAAATGTGGTTACATCCCATTGGAAGGGTTCTGCCAAGGCTACAGCTCCTCCAGGATGGGGGCACAGGCTGAGGTGCTGAGGTGAGATCACATCTCTGCCCAAAGGGTTTTGAGATGCAAAGGAGGTCTGGGAGTGCAGAGTCCAGCAGTGGGGAAATTCTCCGTGGAGGAACATTCTTCAAACACAATTTTTTTTAATACTTTGGATTTATCAAAATGCCTTGTTCTGATTTTAGCTTTTTCCATTTTGAAGAGGGTCCAAGGTCCTATCACAGTTACCACACTGGGTATAACATTTGCAAGAGTAAAATGAAAAGTCAGTTTGAACTGGAAAATCATGGCAATGTCATGAAAACAAAGGAAATGGGACATTCTGATGTTGTCAAAACTTTTTTTCTCTGGTTCCTTTCAAAACCAGCTTCCAGCAAAACCAGCTGGATTTTATGAGGCATTTTAGTTTTTGGCAGAGCTCCTGGCTCTGGAGCAGCAGGTTTGTGGTGGTTTCTCTGGTTGTGCTCAGACACTCCGAGCCCCCATTCCTGGGGGAAAAAGGGGATGCAATGTGTCCCCCAGCCCCCACCACCCCTTGGGGGTCCCCATCTCCTCCCCGTTTTCACGACATTAAAATAACCTACAAGTCAAGCTCTTATAACATTAATTAAGTGGCAATTATTCATTTTGTGTTTTAACCCCTGCATTCTTCTTTTTGACCAGGAATGTATCAAATACTAGAGATAAAAAAAAAAAAAAAA
>VYZQ01034389.1:43236-90290 GCA_013400655.1 Mystacornis crossleyi | reverse complement strand
GGCAGCACCGGCTCCATGCCCAGCAGTCTCAGAGCAAAGATGCTGCAAGCACTGCAGCTGAGAGAGACACCCTTCAATGCCCATTCACCGGCCATTTTCTGAACACTAATTATTTTCTTTTGGCTGGAAGTCTTTGGCTACATCTATTTAGTGAAATAAAATGTGCTGAGGATGGCTTTCTGGTGATAAGGTCGAGCAGCACAGGATGGCTTGTGTGTATACTCGTAACTTCTCCGCACTCTGAACCACCACATTTCTGCAAACTTGTGATGCAGACAGCTATGAGTTGTTATCCCATCCCTGTATAATCCCTGGCATGGGCACATCTTCTGTCTCCTTTCCTCTTGAATTTATTTATTTGCTTTTGTTTTCTTTCCTGGAGTACATCTAGCATAGGAACTTTTAAGAGAGATATCCAACTTCTCCAGTCTTGTCCATTTTGCCATTCTTGATGGTCTCTACCCTGCCTGTACAGAAGGAATCACGATGAAGGACAGGTGTGACTCTGGCATTTGTCAGCTTGTGTTTCCCTACCTTCTGCCTGTGTGCTGGAGTGGTTATTGCCCAGACCTTTACCCTGAATGCTGCAACTGCCTCTTGCTGTATCGATGTGTTGTTCAGGCACTACATCTGCTTCTCTTGACAGCCTTTCCCTTGGAGTCACATATGCTTCGGCTGATCCTCTTCCAAAGTCACCAAGTGTTGGTGCTGAGACGAGAATATTCAAGCTATTGACAGAAGTATGCATGGACACTTTTTAGGATGAATTCAAGGAATCAAGAAAGATAATCATTAGAGCTCTACTGGCGTGTTATCTAGAACTATTTCCAGTGAAACATCTTTGAGGAAACTCCTACTAAGAGGTGCAAGCACAGACCTTCCAAATGGCAGGACAATCTTTCACCATTGCAGCTAGCACATGACTGTTTTAAAACTCCCCTGAAACCTGGATAACTTTCATAATGGTATTTATAATGCAGAGTCTGTGGACAAGGTTTAATTTGCTTATTTTTAAAATTGCTCCTTTTCCAAAAGCATTCATGATTGATGTAACCGCTGCTGATGCTTTTGTGTAGAAGAGATGAACTACATGTCTCAGTCCGTGAGCCTGTGTTGATGAAATATTTTCCTGCTATCTTCTGGCCCATTCATGATTTTCTCCATGCACTCCTTCCAGCCTTGACTCTGTTGGTCCCTGCAAGCAGCCACAAGATTTGCTTCTGTTGACCGCTCTGGCTGATCCTGAGGATCAGCAGGACAGATGGGGAGTCAGCAGCAAGGTGGGGATGGGAGGTCCCATGCCCACCAGCATCCATGGTGGGGAACAGGGCTGCCTGCCCAGCCTGCATGCCAGGGGCTCCTCCATATCCAATCCAGGCTGGCTGTTCACAGGTTTGTGTGAGACGGTGGCTGGGAGCACTGGCAGCTGCCTGGAGCCCTGTTTACATCTTGCTTCTTTTATCAGTGGCAGAGCTGCATTGGGATATTTTTGGCATAAAAGCTAAGTGGAAACATATCTTGTAAGTGTTCTCAAAATGGGAAGCTCTCAGGAACATACCTTAGATCTGGATAGAGAATATAGTGCTCTGACTTCACCTCAGCTGTATTTACTGCAATCTTCAGCTTTTCCCCCCTCTTTTGTCCAGTTGTGATAGGAAATTCTAGGATGCTGTTAGAAATACATGGATATGCCTAAGGAGCTAACATGTATCAGCCTAACAAAATCGTGATGAATGTAAAAGGAAAAAAATTACAAAAATAGCTGTGTAAAAATAGTTTTCTTTCAAGCAGCATTGATAATGCCATAGTAAAAAATAATGAAAAAGGAATAAATTTTGCTGGTAGAAGACTGTTTCTTTACTTCCCAGGAGCTCACACATCCCAGAAAAAATCACACTGGTAGATAAAACGAGCAGAAACTCTACATCTAATAGGTTCACATCACAGAGGTGATCTGTATCAGAAAAGACCTATTCATGGATAAAGACACAATTCTGTGCAGATTAAAAATAATGTTAGTAGCAGAAATTGACTTCAGTCTTGAATTTGATGGTTATTTCAGTAAATGCCATATATTTGTATAGAGGGTATGTCATTCATCGAGTAGCTGCACATTACTGCAGCACTCAGAGACCCTTGTTGGACATGCCAGAACTGTTTCAGGAGAGAAAGACCCAGCCTGTAGTTTTTTGTAGTACCAGTCTGTCTCTATTACCTCTCTACTACTCTCCCTCCTACCCAGCCTGTGGTTTCTCTGTCGTTTCTGTGGTTTCTCTCCTCACCAGTTCTTCACTTGTCCTGTTCTTCCCAGGATGTGTTTGACGGATATGTTAAGCTTCAGGAGTCTAACTGTTGTCACCTGCCCATGGACAGTTCTTCACAGGAGCATGGGATAGGACAAGAGACTGCAAAGGTCCATCCCACTGGAAGATTGGCTGAAGAGGTTCACAGCACAGCCTGGGCATGGCCCAAATGGTGCTGTCTCAAACCTGTAAGAGCTCCAGTTATTGGGCAGGCTCTGATCTATCCGTGTCAAAATATTGATGTTTCCAGGGGGCAATGTTGTGGTGTTCAAGCTTGAGGGTGACAGTGGATGAAAATTTTTTCTTAAATGAGGAAAAAAACTAAAATTTGGCTGTATAAAGAAGGAAAAAAAAAAAAGCATTCTATATGAGTTTCCTTTTCATAAGAAAAGAAGGAATAAGCTCAAAGGACTGCATTTCATCATTCCCTTATAATGCCAAACGGTCCACTTTCCAGCTAAGGAGGGGAAAGATACAGCGGGGACGTAGTTTAGTTTCATGTTATCAGTATAGTAGTCATGCAGTGTAATAGGAGAATAAATAATGTGGTGTGCAGGTGCAAGGGGACACCAGCTTACAGGCAAGCTTAGTGCAAAGATGGAAGAATGTGACCTCCACTGCAAGTGATTTATCTGCTGCACAGATAAATGCATCTCACCCAAGAAGCCTTTCAGGCAGTGCTCTGAGGAAATTCCTCATCAAGGGAGGAATGCCCAGAGGAGAGAGATAAAGAGGCAGAGAAGGTCCCAGTAATGCCATTATCCCATTGTCCCAGAAGCAGGTGAGTGAGGCTCTTTTGTCTTCAGGAGTAAACCCCTGTGGCTTGGGACTGAGTGCAGTGACTGTTTAGAAATGCCTTGGCACTACTGATGTTATCAAGAATGGCAGGGTTCAGAGGCAGCAGGTGCTAAAACACCACCCTGAAAATTAAATTGAAATCTGGAGTGGACTTAGGGAATACTTTAGATTGGGGTGGTCCTCCAGAGGTCATCTAGTCCAATCCCTTGCTCAAAACAGGGTGAGTTTCAGGCTTAGATGAGGTTGCTTAGGGCTTTGTTCAAGTGAGTTCTTGTCCCTGCTCCCCTGCTGCCAATGCCTGCCCCACATGTGCACACCAGTACGTAAAGAAAACACCTTCTCTCTGTCTCCAGCAGCAATATGCTTCCAGTCACTGCTGCTGAGGGATCCCCACCCTTCACAAGCTGGGTTGTCACCCTGAGATGCCCACCCTTTGCCAGTTGCCTCTGCAGTCTCTGCCAAGCCTCTGTATCCCCATCTGCTCTCCCAAAGGCTTGGTGCCCCAAGAAGGCTGTACCTCCCCAAGGGGAGACGACCTCAGCCTTCCCCAGCACTTTCCCCTTTGCTGCAGTGACGGTCGGCAGGGGCGCTCTGGAGCGAGCTCGGGGAGGACGTGGGGATGCTGGACCTTCGCACGCCAAGAAGGGATGGAAGAAAACTTCAGCAGGATTCCCCGGGAGCGGGAGCAACAGGCTGGATCGGCAAGGAGGAATGCAGAGAAAGGCACCCAGCTCTACCCACCTGGACAGACACATCCCCCTCAGGAGCCCTGTCCCATAAATGGAAATTAGGATGTGAAGCTGCTCTGTGCACCCTTCTTACTCTCCAGACTGTCCCTCTGGCAGTTTCTCATCATGTTTTGTGGCTCCTGGCTGAGACATTTGCAGTGTGGAAACAATGGAAGCCATGAAATCCTACCCCCCTCCTTCTACCCCGAGCAGGGTCAGTCAACCTGGGAAACCTTTATAGCTGCAGGTAGGAAATGGCGAAATGTTTTCTGGATCACAACACTGGCAAACACAACAGGAAAACATATTTTAAAAGAAACATAGACCACCGAGATTGTGTCTTAGCACTGTCACATTCTTACTCTGGCCTGAGCAAGCACTGTCCTGCTCTGCTAGTACCCACCCAGAATAATTTCCCTGGCCTGTTACCTCATGACCTGTCTCTTTGCAGTGTATTTCTGGATCTCCACCAAGCAAGATTTACTTGTCTTTGGCTTTCCCATCTAACCCCATCATATTTATAAGTTGTCTTTCTGTACTGGCAATGGTCACGGCTACCCACCTCCTTCATTCGCTTTTGAAATTTTCAAACAGGAGCATCTGCACTATGCCCTATGCTGCTCCTGATGCCTGGAGGCAGCGTCCTTCAGAACCTTCATTAAATCATGCCTTTGACATGTCATCTACAGAAAATGGGACAGCAGATAGGTAGCAGTGTGGGTGACCTATGACTACTGATTACTCAGCAACATTATTTTCTCATTTCTCTGTATCCTTTCATGGGCCCGCCCCTATCTCTTGCAGAAACATCAGGTTTCACCTCTGAGAGTCAGTCCTTTTCCCTTAAACCCTCGCCTGCACAGTGTCTGTCAGACCAGGCTGGCAGGGCATATTCAGGTGCAGAGTGGTCCAGTGTCCTTGTCTGCCAAGGGGTTTCACTGGTGAGCCCCCCATGCCCAAGGGGTGCAGAGCCATCTGGTGGTCCCCTGGTGGGCAATGCCTCCTTCCTTTCCTGGACTGGTGCACGCAGCCACTGAACTGGGGGAAGCCACAAGATCTGCTGTTTACGCTGCTTTGTAATGGGATTGTAAATTTTCAGACACAAGGAAAGTGCTTTTCTTCTGGGCAATATAATGCCCAATATAATGGGGGTCTGCTGTGGCTCAAAAGGCTTGTTTCTTCAGTGATACAAACAGTAAATACCCCTTAGTCATTCATAATTTATCATTTTTTGTGGTGAGCAATTAATAGAAATTCTAGTCTGATCACTTGACTGTCAAAGTACAAAGCAGCACCCAAACTGTAAACCAAACTTTCAGAAGTTTTTAACTTTCTGCCAGTGTGATCAAAAATAAGCTCACTCTTCGAAAAATAACCAGAAGAAAGATAGCCAGAAAGATAACCATCATCTTTCAGACTTCTAAATAATACCCAAATTGGGACTTGAGCTCAAAGCATTTTTAGCCCCTTTGTTGTCAAGGCATAGAGAAAAAAATTACAGATGCAGGAAGGATGTAAGAAGTAGAGCAAGCACAGGTCATTTCCATAGTCCTGATTTTGTCTTAGTCATTGTAGAAGAAGGCCCTAACACAACTGACAGGCAGAAATCTTCAATAGCAGTGAGAACAAATGAGAACCATCTCCGACCTCGGTGTGGGTCTGTGTCTAGGAAAACAAAAAATAGAGAGCCTCTTGTGTGGAGACAGGAGTCTTTCAGTAAGGCACCACATACAGATGTAAAATTTAGATCGAGTTTTCCAATTTTTACACACAAAAAGGTAAAATGCTTTTCTTGATGGATCTCCACCTTTATGAATTTATAACAATAGTAGCATGTATTCCGCCCAGCCAGTAAATGCTCTCTGCACCTCTGCTGTAACAGGAGGGACAATGACCCAGCTGGTGTCATTTCTAGGGCTGGTCAGGCTGCCACTGCACTTGAAGTGATCCTTGATAAGATTTCAAGTGAAAGAAGGAGGGAAAGACAGAAAGAAAGAAGGCAAGGAAGCCTCCCCCACTTCAAATTCTTCAAGCTGACCTGTCAGCTTCTATGTTACTACATTTGGACTTGAATTTCTTGCCAAGGTCAGAGCAGATTAGGAGCTGCTTTCATATCTGACAGAAATACTACTCCCCGGTGAACAAGGGGGTGTAGCTCCAGCATCTTTAAGTGGAAAGAAAAGTTCAGTCTTCTCCAGTCATTAGTGTAGAGTGCACAGGGGCCTTCCAATATTAACTCTGGTCAGCACCAGTGGGTCATCTTCTCTCCATAATCCCACATCCTCCCCCTCTCTGCTTGGATCTGAGCTGCAGACTCAAAAAGCAAGACTGAAAATATCATAAAAACAGTGAGATTTGAAGGATCATATGATCATCTCATGATCACCAGTATTTGTTTCTTTTTATGCTCTCTGTGGGAAATATATACTACTTTTTTCTAAATCACCCTTAAAACACAACAGCAGAATTATGTGCAGCCAGGCAAGAGCTTGATTTCAGGAGTGACCTCAGGACTCACATTTCCTCTTGCCTGAAGCTCAATTCACATTTGTAGGGAACTTGCTCAGTGGGAGACATGTTTTTCTTAAATGTTCAACAGCTGCATGGAAGCTAGGCAGCAGGAAAAACACAGGGGCAGGCAAAGGATAAAGATAATAATACTGTATTACCCCCTTGTCTTTTAAAACTTCAGTTCCCTCAAATAAAACGTAAGAAAATCTGGAAGTCCTGATGTGATGAGACCAAGGCACACTGGATGAGTGGCTTGCCAGAGGTCATAAAGGAGCCTGAACAAAGAACAACATGCATCATTCAGCCATGTTTACAAAAATGTCTAACTCCACCAGAATTAGTAATTGGATGCCAGAATGCTAGCGTTTTTTTCAGTACAGAACTAAAGAACACAGGGCTGAGAAAATGCGATGTGAAAACAAAAGGGAGACAGTTTTGTAAAGTCTTTAGAGCAGACTGGCAAAGTAAGAGGGTTTGCCTAGGAAAACGTCTGGAGAAGATTTCAGTACTAGAAAAGGAAGGAGACTGTAGTAGTCAGCAGGTGACCACAAATCACTGAAAATCAGTGTTAACCAGAGTTTTCTATTTGCCCACTTGGCTTCCTATATGTCATTTTACATGTCACAGGCTGAACTTGCACCCCTTCTTTTCTTTGCCTCAATGGTAGTTTACAGCAGTGAGAGGAGCCACTCAGAATAATTCAGAAGAAATATTTCCCTGGTTTACTTTCCCTGTGTGGGATGCCTCGCTCAGCTAGAAATCAATCTTTGTGCATCTCACAACAGGGAAGGTAGGGGAAATTAAGAAGGAGAAGATAGAGAGAAAGCAAGGAGGAAAGAGAAGCAAAGAAGTCAGGAGTGGCAGAAATCTAAAGAGACACAGGGATGATAGTTATGGACTCCAAAGACAGATGAAGCAAAGGGCAGGTAAGAGGAAGCAATGAAAATCACTGAGACGCAGAGAGCAAAGAGGATAAAGGAATGAGGGGAAAGGGAGCAATTTTTTCAAAAATCTAGTGTTTGGTTGAAAAATGAATGCAAAATAGTCACAAGAGTTTTAACCTAAGCTGATAAAATATCAATAAACACTTTTTGGACAAAATCAGGAGTTATTGTCTCATCAGTGCACCCGTAGCGCTTTGCTGGGTCAGTGGGCTGACCCCTCTCTCTGCTCCTGCCCACAGTGTGGTGGTGGGGAGGGATGGAGATAATGCTGACGGAAATGAGTCCCTCTTTATCTGGCCTGGCTCTGGCTGCAAGACTAAACAAGCTGAAAATACTCCTTAAAGGTGATAGGTCTTCAAAAAACACAATTAACAACTTCAAGATGCCCTTCCAGGTACCAGCAAGACAATCTGGAGCATGCAGGGTTGGTTTATCCTACAAGGAGTCAAAGTCTCTCCAAACACATAGACTGGAAAGCAGGCAAATCTGTCAGGCCATGGAGAGAAGCATCAGCTGTGTTCCTCTGGCTGTATGGGGAGTGGATGTTGGCAGAAGCCGACAGGCAGAAGGGGGCTTTGTCCTTCAAGTCGTTTGTAAAAAACTTCCATCTGATGCTGCAGAGGCAATGACTTGGGGACTAGAGGTGTCTCAGAGAAATACTTCTGCAGAGAACTTCCAGGCGTGGCACCAGCCCTCTGGGGAAAGCAGACATGATACCTGCATGGGTGCTACCCTGTAGCTTGTTTCTCATTGTACTAGAAGCTGTAAAATCACCACTGCAATTGTCAGTACAGGTTTGGGTCTCGTCCTGTGATGGTAGCGTAAAAAAAAAAATCTTGCCAGCAAAATATGAACCCTCTGGCAAAACTTAAAAGCAGTCCTTTTGTATAATTCTCCTCCTTGTTTTCAGACCTGCATTCAGATTTAAGTGGCACCATGCAGTAGCTCGGTAAATCCTTTTGGCCACTCTATCCAACAACCTGCAAACTGCTACATTAAGAGTATGAGCAGTTAACATGGACACTAAATGATAACAAAACTCCGGTGGACTTTACCAAAGTTTACTCTCAAAAGCAATCAGTCCTGACCTGAATTCCTTCCCAGAAAAGCTAAGTGTGGGACTGGAGCATTCCCAGAGGACTCTCAGCTGCATTAGAGACATGGTCTGTGCCTGTGTCCTGGTTTGGACAGGTGTCTACTAAGGAAGGCAGGAGTCCCCCTCCCACCCCGGAATGGAAAAATGTAACCCCCTTCCTCNCTTTTCCCAGTTCTAAATCTCCCAGTTCTAAATCTAAAAGCGATGTCCCCGCTCCCCCACCTGAGAAAGACACCACCAAGACAAAAAGGGACAATTGGGCCCCTCCCTTGTGGCTGGCTAGGTCCTTTGTTTCTCTTAAGTACCCAGCAATCGTGCCTTAACATGGGGAAAAATTCCTTTGAGAGGAAAAGAAAAGAACACACACACACGCACAAAAAGAAAACCTCCTAAACCCCCAACAGCCTGGAAGGTGTTTCTTAGCATGAGCTCTTCACAAATGGGTGCACACATGGCATGGAAGCCCACCAGTGGGGCAGTGGGTCTCCTCAAGTCCATTCCCTGTGTGGGCAAAGCTGTCTGTGTCACGTGGGAAGGTCCGCTCTCCACCAGCACCAGCACAGGTCCCAGTTGTCTTTCTCGCTGGAGGCTGGGAATTTAGTGCCTCCTTTATTCATTAGCAGTGTCTTCTCAGTGCTAAAGTTACCTAAACTATATTGAAATAAGTTATTATTAAAACTTATAATTACTCTTCTCAGGTCTGAAATGCTGGGCACATCAGAAAGTTAGAGACAATAAGTGGTGCTTTGCATGGGTTTTTTATTTTTGTACATCTTTTTAGTGCCAAGCTGGGCTCCCAACTTGTGCTACAGGGGCTGAGCCCTGCATTTAAATGATGCCTGTGAGCCTCAGTGTGGCTGCGTGCCACCCATGGAGCTATAGACAGGGATCAACTAGTGTGACGAAAATTACAGGTTAAAGCCAACCCCTCTGTCAGCTTGTGACTGTGAGGTCAGGAGTGATGGGAGCAGAGGCACTGTCCACTTGGATCAGACTAAAGTCTCTTCAGCTCCACGGTGTGACATTGATACTGTTCAATACCAGATTACTACAGGGGAAAAGATCTCTTGATGAATGTTTCTGAAATTGCTTTCTATTTCCTAGGGTATGGTTTTGCTGAGCTCTGTTATGTAGTGGCTGACAGATTTCTTGAGGAATAAGGTGTTGCTTTTATTTTTTATTTCCTTTACTGTGTATTTTTAATCTGATTTCCAGTACACAATAAACATATTTGGAAACTACCCCACATTGTATTTTTGTGGTGTCAGGAAATAAACCTGGCAGTGGAAAAAGTGATAATATTTTTTAAGGTTTTTAACAACCCTCCATCTAACACTATGTTTTTTCATGAAAAAGTCTATTTCAATAACAGCTACGTCTGATTAAACTACTTTGAACACTGCTTTAATTTCAAGTCCATTGATCACTGCCTCAAAGCACTACCTGCCATACCCCAAATGTAATGTGAAACAAGGGTGTAAGCTAGATGGTTGGTAATATTTTTTCTGTCTGAACATCCACACTGCACTATCAAACAGATATTCAGATTACTCCTCTGTCCCAAGGGGTTTTTCCCATGGTTATCTGAACCCTGTCAATCAAACAGGGTGTGTACATCAGTCCCAAAGGCAATGTAAAGCTGACCAGAGCCATATTTCTGCAGATTCCCCAAAAGGCACAGGCAAGAGTTCTTTTCCCCTCTGAGGGTCAGAAATGCTGCAGAAGTTAATTGACTTTATATGGATGCTGCAGGCTTCCCATCCATCAGCAATAAGAATAATTTTTCCAGGGATGGATGGTGGTGCAGAGGCAGAAATTCCCTGTAAGCAGGGTAGTTTTGGAAAAAAGATTCCCTTCGCTCATGCTCCCATTCTCCGTGACAGAAGTACATACAGCATCAGTGGTACTTTCAGTATATTAAAGAATTCTCATATGAATATGTTAATTCTCTTGCACTGTCCTCGTCAGGCTTGGAAGCATCATTTTTTAGTACTGGGAATTTTTATGGAGGGGAAGCGGTGCCCCTAGTTTTTGTAAGAACTTATTTTTTTGACTATGAAAAAGAAGTTTGGTTATTTGATAGAATTGTAGGCACAGTGTAATACTGCATGAAAGAGCAAATGCAAACCACCAACTCGGAGATGCATATGATGGTTAAGTGTTGGTTCACGAGACGTTAGTTAACTGAGGTGCCCTGTTGAACCATGGCCCTGCTTGCACCACGGAATCATAAGAATGGAAAAAATCATACAAGATCACCAACTTTGCCTCTCTTGCCCAAGGGAGGATCAACTGTAACTGAGCTATTCTTGACTGCTGCTCATCCGTCCGGTTCTCAAAGACCTCCAGAGATGGAAACATTTCAGTTTCCTAAAATAATCTCTCCACACTCTGCAGTGGAGCCTGGAACTTGCACAGCACCCCATCCACTTCTGTGGCAGGTCAGGGATCTGCCCCAGAGTCTGTGGAGAGCTTTAGGGAAGGGGAGAAGAAAGGTTTTCTGCTCTCTGGCTATGCTTCGAGGCAGCGCTTTTGTTCATAGCTTTCACTCTCCTCCTTCCCCTGATCTCTTCTGCCAGACCCCCAAAAGATGATGTATTGCTCCCCCTCAGCTTCCTGTCATGACTGTGATGTGAACTGGGTCCCTGAGAGCATCTGCATAAGGAAAAAACCTGCAATTTCCCTGGCCAGTGGCAAATAGGGGTACGGACTGGAGCAGGGGAGGGGAAAGGTGTTCACAGAAGGATGGCTGGAGTAGTTTCACTGGGTTTGCTGCCAGAGCAAATGGTCATGGAAGGGGACTCCAACTCACATTTCTCACTATTTAACCAACAGCAACCGGTCTTAATTGGAATGTTCCGGAGATATTGTTACTCTTCATCCAGTCTTCCAAAGAGCACCCTCCATTTGTGTTTCATGGACTCCTTTCCCACGCACGTGTATGAGGATCAGTCTGAGCCTCAGCTTCAATAAAACCACTTCAGGTCCCTTTCACAAAAGATGCTAGTCTGTGCCATGAAGCAACTTATTACTGAAAATACCTCAAATTAACTTTGATAATTTCAACTCAAAATCATTGCGGTATTTTTGAGTACCCTAACTAGCTATTTTTTCTCTTTCTATTGAACTTTGCATAACCTTACAAAAAGCAGAACTAACTTAGACAGTTTTAGGAAAGTGAGAAAAAGTACTGCCCTCAAGAACTGCCTGTGGTGCTTTCTGGTGATGTTTTGTTCTGGAGGAGCATTTCACAGCAGAGATCTGATCCTCCGCAGTGGTGTTTACAGTGGAAGAGCTGCCAGATCCATAAATACGGAGACTAACGAGCGCAAGTATGCTCAAAATGTTTCTTTGTGAATCACACATAATTTTCTTATCCAAACTGAGGGAACATCGTGTTGCTAATGCAGTACACAAGGTCACCTCAAATTGTGAAGTAAAACTTATTTTCTCTTTGCTGGTTTTGCTTTCAATGCCATCATGTTCCAGGTCCTAACATTGTTTTACAATGTCTCTCTTGCTAGTTTTCCAGGTATCCTGGGTGGGAGACATTTGTCTATCCCTGACCAGAAACAAATGGGTTTAGTCAGAGATTTTCAAAACAGTAAAGATTTTTNCTCAAAATGTTTCTTTGTGAATCACACATAATTTTCTTATCCAAACTGAGGGAACATCGTGTTGCTAATGCAGTACACAAGGTCACCTCAAATTGTGAAGTAAAACTTATTTTCTCTTTGCTGGTTTTGCTTTCAATGCCATCATGTTCCAGGTCCTAACATTGTTTTACAATGTCTCTCTTGCTAGTTTTCCAGGTATCCTGGGTGGGAGACATTTGTCTATCCCTGACCAGAAACAAATGGGTTTAGTCAGAGATTTTCAAAATAGTAAAGATTTTTTTTTTTAATACCACAAAATTTTCTGTTTGAAAGGAAATATTCCAAGATGCTGTACTATAAGGCACGTTCCTGCTCTTCTGAGTAACAACTGCAGCATTGCTAGAGGAGTTGCACGGGTGAGAGATGCTAATGCGTGGGTTAACATAAAAAATGTTTTTCTATTTATTTTCATATCCCTTCATTTTTCAGCCACTGGGTTGTATGAGATGGAAAGCAGGGTGGATTCAGCAAATGTTTTCTCATTTTGCACCATTTTTCCAGCATGTCTAGACTCAACAGGAGTATCCATGGGTCTGCACTTGAGCATATGAAGCAGATGAATATTTTAGTTGTTGGTTATTGAAACCTTATGCAAGATGCAAGTAAAATGGTGAAAAACCAAACAGCTGAGTACCCTGTTTTTCATGGGACAGCCTCACAGTTGCAGTGTGATGTCCAAGTGTAACATTCTGTGGTATCTATCCAGGGAGGAAATACTTTGGAGTATTTCATTAGATAAAAATATGCAGCCAAGAAGAATTCCATCAAATGGTAATGCTCTGCTACAGATATGTAATGTGAATATAAGACATTGTTCAGAAGGGTCTCTGCAAAAGCAATCTTAATCCTCTTAAATTTTGGGGGTCTTGATATCTATTCTTCCTGGTCATTATAAACTTAATAATTTTTTTTGGTAGTATTTCCAGTGTTGTGGGGTAGGATCTCTGGAGACAGTAGAGACATGAGATAATGTGGGGTTACTACAGATGCTGTTAGTCTTCAGTGCAAGGATTTGATTAGTGCCTCTAAGAGCTCTGATTTTATAATGCCATTTTTCAGAGAAAAAATCTTTCATAAGCTCTGACCCAATTGTTACAGAAGCCAAAGTGAAAAATTAAACTCTAAATGCACAGAATAAATACGGTTCTGTGTAATTTTTCTTGAGTGACCATTAGTTTCTGGAAAATTTCTTACTAATTTTCCTGTCTTGTGTAAACAAACATGGTAAGGGAGTGCCACATAAAATTTAATGTCAGTATGATTTAAAAATAAAAAAACCCGAAGGTTTATTTCTTTCCCTTTTCTTTTTTGTTTTGTTTTGTTTTGTTTAATTTTATCTGTTTAGGTTTCAACAAGCTTTGTTGTGCTTGCAAATGCTCACACTGACATACTTTATTGGGGCAAGAGAGCCAGAATTGGCAGGGACTGCAAAAAGCTCAGCTGCAAATAAAAATTAACCTGATGTCTGTTAACAGAATCTAGTCAAAATACAAAAAGTAATCACAGAGTATTGTGAAATAGCAATTAAACTGTCAGATTAATTCACTTTTAATAGTCCAGTAATGTAAAGTTTTTAAAAGAGTCTTTAATCTGGCACCTTCTCTACTCAGGAATGTACTGCTGCAATCCAGAAACGCAGAAAAGCATTACATGTGTCAATAGTTTAACCAAATCAGGGAAGATGTTTGAAGACATCTGAAATATTAATTACATGAGATCAATCTAGCATTCCAGGCAAAGCATGACCATCTTGTGAAGTTGGAAATGTTAGGTGTTACGTCTTGGTCTGAGAGAGTTACCTTCTGCACAAACTTGAGTACAATCACCTGTGGTTCACAAAAAATAAACTAAAAAAATATTGTATCTTCTGAAAAGGTAAACAGAGGGACAACTATAGGGACAGAAGGGGACGTGAGTGTTTCTACAGTGAGTTTGAGGCAACATTTTGAGATGTATGAGGAGGGTTATTGGATGATTTTGCAGATATCCTTCAGCCCTGTCTTTCCATATCATGAGTATCTGTCTATGGGTCAGTTTACTTTTATTAGCTTGCCGAGATAAATATTAACTCTTATACTATTATTCCACATACATTGTTATACTCTTGTATGCTGTGTAGTGGTTGTTATGTTATAGTCACAATAATTTTCAGAGTTTAAGCAAACTGTGGGTTGAAGAGAGAAAGTACCATTTCATTAGACTAACAAATGTTACTGGAGAAAAATAAGCAGGTCTTTCATCATATAAACTCCTCTTCAGAGTTACATGATTTTTTAAATTAAAATGCCGTTTGCAGTTAAATGTTTCTCTTCAGCTCTAGTAATTGTTATACGACCCATGCTGACAAGATAAAATATTTACTTCTGTTTCTCACATGTTTATGGTTATAATATTCTCATGCCTACCTTACATCTTGCACTGATTCAATTGTCAGTTTGACCTGAAACTGCTTAATTAAGCCAGTGCAAAATTGTTGTGATCTTTCCTTTGAACTGGACTTACTTGATTTGGACGGCTTCAGGTAGCTGTTGGCTTAAGCTGAACTGAAATAAGTCGCTCTCATGTGATTTCACATGGGCTTCTTAATAATATAAGTGCTTTGGCTAGTGAGCCGTGGAGTTCGGTTTCCCTTTTGCTAAGATAAACGGCTTGTTTGCCGTTTTCAAACAAGCTTCATTGCAGATGTAAGCATGCCCACTGTGATGTGCTCGTGATGGTGGCTGTGCTAACCCAACACTCCTCCACACCTGCAAACCCTGTCCCTGGCACTGACCTGCTCTGACGGAGCAGATACAGTGGCCAGATCGGGATTTACTGAGGCAAGAGAAGGTGAAGGGAGATGCCACTGCCCCCAGCCCTCTTACCACGTGCTTTGCCCCTAGAACCGATAAAGGAGCGGCCTCATCCCCAGCATTCACTGTCAGTCGTATCTGGCCCCGTGAAAGCTACATCTGCCCGGCAGACCTGGGGGATGATGGCTGTGGCAGCCAACGGGTGTGAGGAGCTGTGAACCCACATCAACATCCCTGTGTCAGCAGAAGCATCTCACACAGACAAGCCACGCTGCCAGATCATCATATTTACTGGGGTAGTTCCTTCATCTTGTTGTTTTACCCACGATGTCCTGTACAATTTAAGAAAACGTTCAAAGCTAAAGCAGCTTTGGTAGTGAAGCTGCCAAGGATTTAAAACATTCCTGTGCTGGCAGAGCACTCCAATTGGAAACATGTCAGTATATGGAGGAGTCCTGTGCATGTGCTCCCACAAGTTAACACTGATCTACTTAAATTGATTTAGCGTGTGATTTTAGCTCACTCATAGCAGTGTCACAGCTGAGACATCAGACCCATAATGACTCCCCTCCTAAAAGCATCACTGGCAGCATGAACTCTTAGCGAGGAGGAGCCTGGTCTCTCCAGGCAGGATGCAGTTCATTCCCAAAGTGAGACATACATGTTTGTTGGCTTGCGCTGTGATGCATTGCTGCTCCTGCTCTTCGCACAAAGCTTTTGCCGCAATCACAGTGTTCGCTGCAGCGATGCCCGGGATGAAGGTGGCCCAGCTCAGAGGAGCAGTGTCCCTCCCAGCAGCTGCAAGTACTGCCTACCACATTAAAGAAATGAAATCTCACTCTTTATCATGCAAATAAGCAAGGTTAATTCTCTACCACGGGAAAAACGTGAAATTCCCGTGTGACATCCCTTTCCCCTCCTCCCTTCTCACTGCAACCAAGTGGTGGAAAGGGACAGCCCATTTGGTACAGCATCTAAGAGGAGGGGGGAAGGCAAGCACACCCTTGTTCTCCCACGGGAGCTTTCCCAAGGGCCTGCCCTGTTCCTGGCAGCATCCCAAAGACCCAGGCGCTGCAGACCAGAGTGTCTGCCTTTGATCTCTCCATCTTGACCTCAGAGCAACCCTGCTGCCACGCCAGCCAATACTCCCCACTGGAAATGAGAAAAAGAAGGAGAAGCTTTATAAAATATTTCTTCAGCTGAATTTTTGTTCATCTAGAGTAGGGGCCATGTGGCGTGTCTGCCTCCTGTTCTCTGTAGTCTCCTTCTGTCAGCAGAGCAGGTTTCTGGACCACAGCATAGCAAGAGGAGAGTGTCAGGAGAGTGCTGCAGAATCAGCAGTCTGCCGAGTAGGGGACACAGGGATCCCCCTGACTGGGGAATGAAAGTCCTACCTAATGGCACATCACTATTTTCACAACTGAAAGAGCAGTGGCATTTGATTTAAACATAAATCTGCAGTTCAATTACAAAGAGCTTCAAAATGTCTGAATTCAGAAGGTGATACTTTCATAATGGAGCCGCAAGGATCGCAGCTGTATGAGAATATGGCCCTAGGGAGTACCATCATTTCATTATTCATGTTGCCTGGCCTATTTTCTCCCCTCTTCTGGAAAGAACACGGGAGTGTATAAGCACATGTGTGCGTGTGCATGCGTGTGAGAGAGAGGTAAGTTACATTTTTCAAATAAAGTAGCTGGAAAATGTTGCTGATAATTAACCGTGTATGTATTTGGCTTGTCCCGCCATAGAGTGCAATACCCCCAAGCAGCGCTGTGGCTGTGTGACCGCATGCCACAGAGGCATGGATTTCTGGCAGTCCCACGATATCCATATGTGGATGCCCTAGCTGCCACAGAGCTGTTGCTGATGGGAAGATTACCGATTCTTCTACTCACGGGACAGGAGGGTCACATCCACAACTATCGTGGCCACTGGGGACTTCCAGTGACAAAGCCCTGAATCCAGACACCGGCAGGAGCACCCTCTGGGGCTTAGTGGGATTGTCTGGGCAGACTCAAGGTCTGCTAGCAGAGGGAGGGGCCATGCAGATAAGCGTGAGGATGGGCCCCCCTTTTGCCTGGGGGCATGTTGGGCCCTTGGCAGGGCAACAGTGCTGTCACAGAGGGAACTGGCCTCTCAGCAGTGCCGTATGTGAGCAATAAAACCTGTAAGCAGGTAAGTTACTGCATCCTGACGGAGTAGTGCTGTTAAATCTATTTAGCATCTTGTTCACAGCTTTGAAAGGTTTCACAGATATGAGCTATGATGAAACATTTCTACCTGCTATGCTCTGGGAATCAATGTGTTGTCCTAATTCAAAGATCTCTCTTTTTTTTTTTTCCCTCATTCTGCATTTATCATGGGGACTAAATTAGCCGAGATAAACGGGCAGCAAACACTCCTCTCCTCCCCCCACCACACCACAGCTGTGGCTGTGGTTCTGCTGAGTGCCAGCAGCTCATCCCTACTGACAGCTCCAATTTCTTGCTCTTGACTAAACCATCCACACATGAAATGGTGGCACTTAATGGTTCTCTGCACAACCTGCTTGGCTTTGACACAAAACTGCCTTTTAATGCGTGTAGTGGAGATGTCTAACATTTCTACATGAAAGTATTACACTTTTATAGTATTTCAAAGTGACACATACTTTTATATAAAAAAAAAAAACAACCAAAATCCACAAAGCTATAGTTCTGAGAGGAAAACAATTCAATTTCCAGCCATTATGCTTGTCAGTGGCAGCTTTTTATCTGCAGGGGCAGTGGGCACACACAGGTTCTGGTGGGGTATCAGTGGCCTCAGTGGCTCTGGGGTGCGCCCATCCCTCGGCAGGTCCAGGCGGTCACGCGGTGCTAACAGTGCTGGCAGTGCTGGCAGCTGGGGAACTCTGTGTGTGTGTGAGAGAGAGAGAGAGAGAGGCTCAGACCAGTAACTCAATCTGATGTGAGGAATCACCTTTCTGTTTCTGAATCACGCCTAAACCCTTTGGAGAAAGTAATCATTAGGCTACTTGCAAGGATAGGGGCCACTTAGCATGATGGTGAAACACAAAGCTGGAGAGATAAGAGGTAAAGATAGCGTTTACTCATCATTCAGCCCATCTGGATTTGGTTTATGGTACACATTCCTCAGCATCTGTACTAGAGACCAGAGGATTCCCTTGTTTCCCTCAGCCTGTATCTCAGCCACCCACCACTGCAGATGCAGTATGCTGTGTAAAAACTTTCTTTAAACTCTGTGTCCAGGGGAGTCACTTCCAAACACTGCTGGATAAGGATTCATGTAAGGACTAAACACCATCCTGCCTTCTTCCCTGCTGTTGCTGTGCCTTTTCTGCCTTTATCCACATGCACACACGTGCACATAGACGGGGGACTAAAATCTAAAATAGTGAGGATGCATCCCCCAGTGCCCTCCCTGGTGGGAGGTTTGCCAAGGCTGGCCACCTCCGAGCACCCCTCTGCCTGCTTCTCTATAAAGGTGGTGTAGCAGAGACCTCGTGCTGCAGCTTCATCAGGTGGCTCATCTGGTTTTAGGACAGTTGGTGCTGGGCCAAACACTGTCAGTGATGTGGTGCAGGGCCCCGAGCTGGTGCCTGTCGGTGCTGCCAGCTCAGCCTTCTTCAAAAGTTTTCTCCAAGGGGTGGCGGGCAGGCTTTTTGCTGGATGGTGCATTGCCTCCAGGAGCTGATAAAGGGCCAAATCCAGCATAAACACCGTGTGCTCTGACTAATGTGACAGAAATACGATGCCAGTAAAGTCTGTACATCCAGGTGACCTGACAGTGCAGGGAGATAATGACTGAACCACGGTGGACCCAAGTTCTGACCCACTTCACAAACAGAGGGCACGGACGTCGCTGGTCAGGGACCCCACTGAAAACTGGGAGCAGGGGAGAGGTGGTTAATACCTCCCTTCACTCAGCTATTGGCAAAGCAGGATTGCATCCACAGCCTCCCTGGAAACGTTTACCCTGAGTCTGCAATATGCAGATTAAAGGGATGATAGCCATCATACTGAGTCCTTCACCCCTTGGGAATACTCCGAAGCAGAGACTGACACACCCACTCCCACTTACTGCCTGGGGTACTATGGGTCTGCAGCACTTTTATCAGCCTGTTTTTGTTGTTTACAACTATTCGAGGTTTGAAAATGCCCTGCTGAATGAAATACAGATCCAAGCTGAGAAAATTCTAAATAGATTCCTATTCTGTAGTTGGCTGCATTTCTATGGAAATATAGATCGCTACCCTAACCAAAACCTTTTCAATAATGAGATTAAAGAACATGTTTATTTTGACTTTTTTCATTTGAAAGCAAGCACAAATTAATGTTAAAGGATATATGAAAGAACACATCTGTATCTCTGGCCAGAGATGAATGGAGGGAAGGCATTCCAGAAGTGACATTACCACTCCTGCAGACCTAAGGCCACTGTTACTGTGTTATTGAAACTCAAGGTGTCTGAGACCAGAGAGGCTCTGTAGGAGCTGTAGGCACCAAGTGTGGGGGTGGTTTGTTCCAGTGGCATAGCACAAGGTAGTCAAAACACGGCTCAGGATCAGCAGGTTAAGTGATAATCACATCTACACTTATTTAAAAATAGCAAAGTCTGAGGTCACTCTGCAGAAACTGGTGTTAGAAATGCCATAAAGAATAATAAAGACCTGCAAGTCTGGTTATAAAAAGAGCAGTGGGAGGAAAGAAGGCGGCAGAAAGGTGGGCATTTATGAAGACTTCTTATAAGGCATTATGGTGAGAGCAGGGAGGAAAACCAGAATATAGGTAGAGACACAGAGGGTATTTTTTAATCTCATATCTAAAGATGCATGTGCCTTACAGACAAGTGGTAACTCCAGCATATCGGTAAGGTCACATGCAGACAGGTACATACATCTGCAGGCGTCCCTTCCCCATTCCGTGCTATGAAATACAAGTGTACCTTGCCCTGTAAATGCAGCGTCCTGCGGCTTTTATTGGTACAAATCAAAATTGCTCCGTTTTGCAGATATGGTCCTTTGTGTCTACTTACAGCTACGCCTGTGTTTTATTAGGCTATTGTGTGTATTTTATAGAGGTTGTGCTGCAGAGATCTGTGCCACTAACAGCAGGAGATGGGGATGCTGTCAGTCTGTACGGCCAGCATAGCAACCTTAGGTAACTGCGCACTAAACTAATCATCTTTTTCATGTCCTGGGATGATGTAGAGCAGGCTCATCACATGATCCACCAAGCAGGCAAGCACTGCTGGCTTGAAAAGGAGGAAAAGAGATGACATAGTGGCGACTTTGCGCTCACTGAAGTGAGATGGTTGCCTACCTTTGCTGTGTTGAGGCAGTAGATTTGGTTATAAAGCTAAGTGAGAGGGGGTGATTGATTCTCAGCTAGTGAGGACTCGCTGTACAGCCTTAAGCAAAGCATTTACCCTTTTGTTCTTGCTTGTTGCCACAGCAAAAAGGAAACATAAGAATTTTTTTCAGTCTTAGATGCACTGTTAAATGAAACTGCCTGTGAGATGGTCTGAGAGGATTGCTTCAGGATTGCTATTGTTTGTAAAGGATTGTCTAAGGACAGGGTCCTCCCGGCTGGGAGGATTTAAAACTTCATTGTGAAGGCTTCAGTGGAAATTAAATACCATCCCAGCATTTGGGGTTTACCCCCTCTGCTTGAACGGCGAGCTCGGTCCTGTGGACGTGTCGAGCATTAAAGCGCACTGGGGCTGGTGCCAAAAGCCCAAACAGAGCAGGAGACGGAGCTGCTGCCTGCCGACAGACCCTCTCCTGCCATTCCTCCTTTTTGGGACAAAATGAAACAGTCTGATACCAGACTCCAGTTGGCCTGGAGAGAAATGGAGGGGGAAACTCTACCCGTTTCTGTCTGTTTTAAGGCAGGATGTGAGAGTGCTGCCTACGCTTTGTTCTCCCTCCCTGCCCGAGCACCTTTGCATAAAGTCCCTGTGATCAATACTGATTAACTGTCTTCAGAAAAAAGGTCCTTCCTTCCTTTGTTTCTCGTGAGATAAGTAGCATCCCGATCCTGCCAGCCTGCCCTATGGGAATTGTTAGATACTTTGCAGCCTGTAAAACCAAGTGATAGCATTTGCACTGGACAGATGCATAGAGGAGGTGACTCAGTGCATAGCTCCTTATACAGGAGCAAGGTTTGTTTTTCCAGCTGATACAGTTGAGGAAGAGGCCGAATTATGGAGTTGAGAATCCTTTTATTTCTAGATGTTGTAGCTGATCAGGTAAAAAATACCTTTTCTTCGAGTCTGGCTTTTCTTAGTCTTTAGGCTTTGTTTAAAACAGGTAGCACCCCTGGGATTAGTTAATACTTAATTTAAATGGGGAAAAAAACAAAAGGCAGGCCACAACAAATGGTTCTAGTGCACAAATCTCATCCAGTGACACAGCAGCTGTGAAACAAAGCCAGTCACCCAAGAGCAGCTGTTAAATGGTGAGGGATGGAGCTGGAGTTCACTGCCTTAGTGAGATTTATTTCATCCTCCCAAGGAAAACTAACCTTGGAAAAAATAAAACCGTAAATACTTCTTCTTTCTTCTGACAGTTTACTGCTTCTGAGAAGCGGTGGTTTAGGGACGACAAGAGCACCAGACAGACTGCAGCAAGAGGTGAAGCAGAGAGAAAACGGGAGATGCTGTAGGGAGAAGGGAGGGAGAAGGAGTGGGCAGGGCCATCCTTTTCATCAGGAGCAATCCTGCAGTGAAGGGAAAACATGATTTAGGTTAGATTTAGCATAATGGCTCCTCAAATGAGACTGTTATGTTATGTATTGGTTGGAGTCTTTTAACATTACAGCTATAATGGGACCCTCGTGAATCTCGTGGATGATAACAGAGAGGCATTCTTTCCCAGTTTAAATGATACTGTAGCATCTCGGCACATTTGGAGGTCAGGCAGTGTGGCAACATGATGAAAACTCCTGTTAAATGAATCATTTGTCCTTTTGTAATTGGGCTTCTTGGCACATCTTGCTGAGAAAGTGAGTTGCTTCAGCCCTAAAAAACTCAAGTTCACAATGTTCACTCAAGTATCAAATCAGTATCCGTGCAAAAGGGGAACAAGCATTTGTGATATTAATTCCCTTCTGTCTAGGGACAACTGAGACATCTTCCTTTTTATTTGCCTTTTTTCTTTCTCTGCAGCGATGTGCTCTGTTACCTGAGTAGGGCAGAATGAATGTGCAAGAAATTCTAAATCTTCACCCAAACTTTCAAAAAGGCTCAAAACTATAATGTTTAACTGCTGTCATTTATTTGTGACTCTATGCACTTTGGAAATTTGGCCCAAATTTAAGGGAATTCAATGTGAGAGATTGCTCCTGGGATGCTTTTGACAATGTGATTAGAGCCCTCTGCTTTCGGAAGAAGTTTGTATAGGTATTTAAAAATTCATGTCCTCGGTCAACCTTCTGGGCCTTTAGAAGCTTGCCAGGACGGGAATATGGGCTGTCACTCTGTCAGAGAACATTAAGCCAAAGTGCAAGCTATTTTCAAGATAGAAATAATAACTCACCCCCAGGATATAGCAACTTAAGCAGTGGCTGCATTAGCAGCCTGCCAGTGGAGGCTGTGTACCACCACAGGTCCTACGTCAGCTCTGGAGGATGCTGCAGCCACAGGCCCTGTGGTCCTTCCTTACATTGTTCTGAACAGTTTTTAGAGGTGGTAAAGAAATGGATGGGGGAAGGTGACCCTTCACTTAAGGTACTTACTGTGAGCAAGAATAATAACCTTTTTTTTCCCCCGCCTCAGTGATTGGAAAACCAAGTGGTATTTCAGTTGTGATACCAGATGTTTGGAACCCCTTGTTCAGAAAGATTTCAAGGATTTTATTTTGTATTTTTGAGAATCTCCTAAGGAAATATCTTTATAATATTAGGCTGGAATTTAGAGGTACTGCTCACAATGAGCTAAAGTTTCCCTTACTTATTTATAATCCCATTGACTTACATTTTTCATACTCGCATTAGTTAAATTTTTCATACTCCCTTTTTTTAGTTGCGTAATAAAATTGTGACCTTTAAATTTGCTTTTCCATCACATATAGTACCTTTTTGTTACTTATGCTTTTAGGAAGCCCCAGATTGACTTAAACCTCAGGTCTGGTACTGCAGATACAGCAGAGACAGTGTTGGTGCAGCTCACTGGGTAAATTATTATGTGGCCTTAGTTTCATATTACGTTAGACTATAGCTATAATTGCTGGTAATTCAATATGACAAAGGAAAGGAAACATCATATTCAGTAAATTAGGCTTCATATGACGGCATTACTTATGAAATGAACAGTTGGTCAAGGACTTTTAAGGACTATAAATAGCAGGAACCTGTAAATTCAAATAGTGGAGTTTTTAGTGATGGAAAGCAGAAGCGTTGCGGCTGTTGGCATAACAAGGCAGAAAGAACCCTTCTGTGGCCTTCAGGGCTGAAGGGAGAAGTAGGTGGATCACATTCATTAAATATCCCAAGGGAGGGGTTTTCTTTTAAAAATTTCCATACTTCTGATCAGTGAACAGCAGTGCTTTGGGAGTCACTGGGATTTGCTCTCAAATTAAAGTTCAATAATATTTCTGGGTGAAAATCTGCCTCTGCTGAGAGCAGCAGGAGCTTTGCTATTGATTTGCCTTGGAATAAGGTCTTCCCAAGCATGGCAGGGCAGGGAGGATCTTGACTTTTCTTTTTACAGACTTTGAGGGTGTAAAGAGGGCAGAACAGGTCTGCACCAAGACCCTTCCAGGACTGCTGCGCTCAGTGAAAATTAGTTTGCCTTTGTTCATGTTTCTCGTGTTGAGGGCTCAGCGGGCATCTGGAGGTGGCAAAGCAGAAGGATTTAGCATCACCCAGAGTCTCTGGCCTGAGCTGTGTTCCTCCAGAGAGCTGCCCTCACCCCCGTGTCCTGCTGCTCACTGATGTTGATGGGAACTCTTGTCATGCGTTTTCTGAGGAAAAGGATTGGGTTTTGCTACACCGTGGAGGTTTTAATCCTTTCTGATTTTGATGTAAAAATTAAAATCTAAGTGCTTGAGTCCTGACAGCAAATTTGGCTTCACTGTGAATTTTAGTTTCTTTTTATCTTGTTCAAATATTTGTCCATTAATGTCAGGCAGGAAAATGCTTTTAAGAGTATTCAAAAAATGATAGAAATACAACCATTTCCTATCATTTCTCCGTGGAAAACATAAAAAGCTGAGAAAATAAATCCTCCCCTGTTCTGAAACGAACATTTGAAGATCTATTTATTTCCATTTTTCATCTTGAAAAATAAATTTCTGAAACGTTTTGTCCTGTCTGCCAGATGCTTTTGCTTGAGTCACACGTGTTCTCTAAATAAAACCCCCTCAAACATTTGACATGTCCTGTGTAAGCGCCAGTACTTCTTACGTGCCTTTGATAGTGAAGACCTCTTACCTACCAGCAGTGACTGAGGAATCTCTTGGAAAGGAATCATTCCCATCTTTCAAGAACAATATATTTTTTAATCTTATCTAAGAGTTTTGGATCAATAGGATAAAATCGACACAAGTCTTTTATCAAGCCTATACATTTTATCAAAGCGCTGATCAAGAACTCAAAAGGGATTTGGGTCAAAATCTAAGCAGAAGGACGAAAGACCATAAGTTGTGACATGTCTATCCCTGCCAACAAGCTTTACGTTCAAACAAAAGACCTCATTCCTGGTAACCTTGCCATTGATTTTATCTTTAAGCACCTTGTCTGTAGTCGCACCTTCCTTTCTTCCCCTGATCCCAGCAGGGCTGGGCGGGTGTCAAGGGAAGGGCTCCAAACTGATCAATAGACTTTGGATCAGGCTATAGGCAATTACAGGGCAGTAATCAAAGATTTTAGGTAATATCTAGGGTGCGTTCCCGCCAGCTTTCTTACAAGACTAGGCAAATAGGGAAAAGATACACATAATTTACCTTTTTGTATTTTTATTTCAGTTTGAAAATGTCAGCCAAAACTCCAATTTACCTTTACCTTTCATTATTTGAAATACAACTCTTTTATCCTACAGTGTATGGTTTTGAAAGGTACTTTTAAAATTTAAAATTTAAAAAAAAAAGTGCCTCATTTTCTCCCTTCTCTTAAGCTGTGTTCCAACAAAGGCACAGAACCGCTGAAAGGTGGTTTACAAATTTCTCTTACTCCCAGCAATTTTAACAGGCAACTGAAATGAGCCATTCCTCTGCCTGGCATTGCTTGGTACACAGTCGTACCACAGAGACACCAACCTGCCCCTGCTGTGCCTCTCACATTCCCAACACATAGAAATACCTGCTGCCAATTCCCCTGGGCCTCTAATTCTTTGCTCTTCTGTCTCCTCAGTCCCTCAATCCTGTGCACAGTGAGTGTTTGACAAGCTGGCTTTCACAGTCGCTAAATGGTTCTGCAATAAACATCAGGGTAGTAATTAAGATGAAAATATTTTCCCTTCTCTGTGACCTCAGTAAACTGAAGGCAGTGCTGTAGGTCAGCGTAGAGCTACACAGCACACCTGAACCAACCACACAAACAGGGTTTTCCAAGCTTAAAGTTGCGTGGTGCATCTGCCTTATCCTACCTTTCTTTGTGTGCAGTTTGTATATAGCAACATTTTATTGCAGTAGCAGCAGTAGTAGCAGGAGCAGCAGTGCCGATCTCCGACGGTTTAAGTGGAAGACACAAGTATGCACGGAAGAGCTCCAATGTTTGCACACCCACAGGTGCAGAGGCAACCTGGCCTCTCTTTAAAAAACAGCTTCTGAGCCTTTCACCAGAGGCAGCTGAGGTGTTTCTCGCCACTGCAGCTCTCGAGCTGCCAGGCAGCATTTACCCAGAGCTCTAAGAAGCATTATGCCCTAATAGTGTCCATGTATTGATCACCAGTGAAAGATTGCTAATTACACACATTCCCATGATTAAAATGCTCAGGCTGAAATGCTGTTTATAAATTATTTTCTTACGCAACGGAAGCACTGTCCTGTTGTATCAGACCAAGGTGCTCCCTCCCCAGAAAGAGGGATCCATGGGTCATGCAGTGGTATGTGCCCCTGGAGCTGCCCAGTTCCTCCAGGTGCACGGGGAATGCACAGGGCATGGCTGGGGCATTGCAGAGCCCAGCAAGCAATAGCCCCAGCTTTGCTTTCCCAGGCAACACAGAGAAGATAAGCATGGATGGATCTTCTCTTACGTGCCAAGAAAAATAATGTAATTATTAATCGCATTTCCTCAGAGAGGACAAGGGGTGATTTACTTAGTATTTTACTTCTATAACACATTTAGTGTGTGAGCTATCCCTTTGATTTTACGCCTTTCCTGCTGCAGCTGCCTTGCACCTCTGAAATACCGTGGAAATCTCATCCTGGCCACAAAGAGAAGGGAGTGACCAGGAGTGAAAGTCTGGGTCTGATGACCAGTTCCCATGGAGTAAAGCACGTCCCAGCAGCCACATGCTCCTGGGGGAAGAAGAAACCATGGGGACAGAGAGAGGTCCCCTTGCTGGGGCATGGGAGAGGGATGAGCCCTGGGGACAGCACAAGGCCACAGGTCTGGGAAGGTGAGGAGTCATATCTTGGTGGCTGGGCTTTGGCAGGCACCCAGCAGCGGTGAGGAAAACGGTAATTTGAAAAACTATGCCAAGAATAATTTTTCTTATTGTTCCAGGAAACCATAGTTTCTTAGTGTCTGTCCAAGGACTTGCAATAGAAGTCCTGAATTTCTCCTGTCACTATGGGCAATGAATAGCTGGAAACTGAGACTTTTGCCATATGTTGTTGAAACTTTGATGGAGAACTTTCCTTGCTAAAATGAAGTTGACGGCATTTGAGTATCAGAGCAGCACTAAGGTCCTAAGCTTAAGTTTCTCCTCTAAACTCAATTTCTGCTATCAGACTGTACAGTTTAAAAAATTAGTGAAGACTGTTCGCCCTATTTTGAGAATTTTCTATTGGTAAAATGCAATAAAGACCACCTGTTTTTTCTCCTGTTCATGGACCCATTTTCAGGGCTGAGTAATGCCCTCACATGTGAGACCGTAGCAATTTAGGATTTTATGAACATTATATTGCCTTGCAACAGATTTACAAACTTAAGTCGATTTGACTCCTGATTCTAAAATATAACAATTGAATTGCAACCAGAATTATGAGTTAGTTAAAATATTACATGTAATGAAAGCACAACCTGGCAATAAGTGAAATTGGAAAGTTTGTTCTTCATAAATTTCTATATCACCATGGAAAAGATCTTGTCTCTCTTCTGTGTCCATTTCACTTCTTCATCTCCCCACTGTCTCCCTGCTTTCATGAAACCTATAGTCATTTACTCGTCTGTCAGTTTACTGCTTAGGGACTGATTCAGTATTACGGGATAGACAAACACACAAAAATATCACAATCACATAAAATCAATTTCCTTGGAAAAGAACAAAAAATAAAGCTAAGAAGCTCCCTTCACTACTCAGTAAGCCTTGGGATAATTTAATATATGCAAATGTATACAAAGTGCCGTGGAGGATATAAATTTTACTGAACATTAATTGGAAGTGATCTATGGTATCACATAGAGGTTTGGGTGAGCAGGCCATTTCCAGTTTGCATTTATGTGTGTGCAATGTGTGTGTGTGTGTGTGTGTGTGTGCACAGCTCCGGCAGTGATTACCAGAGCTGAAAGCAATCACACACTGCATCTGACAAGTCAAAGATCAAGTAGAAGTTTTTTTGTAAAATGGGGAAATCCTGCTTTGAATAACCAATGACTTGACCTTTGTCAGATGTTAGTCTAGTTGGTAGCAATCATCCAATGGAGATTAAATTATCAGTCTCAAGGCAAGGTACTTTGCATTTTGAACAAGACCAGGGTTTAAACACAGATACTTTCTGAATGCCAAGGGAGTTTCCAGCGGGATAACGATTTCAGAGGAAAAGCACGCTACTGCAACTAAATTGCAATTTTCTTCCCCCTTCCTTGCTCCTTTTCTTTGGCTTGAGAGCCCCGAGGAAATCTTACCATGGGCTGGTGACAGCACTACTGGTTTATGCAGCAGGCTGCAAGTGGGACTGAAATAGCAGCACTCGCTGTGCTTGCAAACCAGGCAGGTGGTGCGTGAGCCCTGCTGTGGCAGCACCTTCGCAAACACCTTCGCAAAAACCTGTATTTTGTGGTTGGATGCTGACTTCTAAGGCCTGACACCCACTCCTGAATACCGCCCAGAGTCCCAGGTCCATCCACCTCCTCAAGGCACTAAGGTATTTCCCCAGAGCCAGGACAGCTGTGCCCAGGATGGGCTGAGGGACGATTTGCCTCAGGCGTACACGTGGTGCTGTGACTCGCAGCGCCATGGTGCCAGGCGGGGCTGGCACAGCTGGCGCCGCGGGCAGAGCTGGCTGGAAGGCAGGATTCAGCCACACCAGCTATCCTCACCACCCTCCACGGCAATGGAGTGGTTGCTGCAGGCACTCTCCCACCTGCTCCAGGGCAAGACTGCCTGCATGGGCTGAGGCACCCAGAGCTGGTGGTTTAAACCCACCGATCTGCTTTCACAGGAGGTGGCTGTGGAGGGGCTGCAGCTTTGCTGCCTCCACTGGGGCGAGGGTAACTCTGGCCACTGATCCAACCACCTAAGTCCATCAAACACTGGGAGACAAGAACTCCCGGGTGAGGACCTAGTATGCAGCAGGCAGCACCTGCACCTGCCAGACCGTGTTGCTATAGAGAAACTTAAAACACCTGAGGGCTGGGGGTGGAGTGAAAGTTGCTTCCTTTGGGTGTTTAGGGTTTTTTCTTCTTGGTTTTCCCCTTCAGTGCTTTGAAAGAAGAGACTAGGCCAGTGCTCTGAAAGTCTGCAGGATGTGACTTGGACTGTGACAACTCATCCAAATGAACGGGCAGGTTAGTGGTCTTAACGTGGCCCCTTTGAGGGGTCCTAGGGAAATAGCTGTGCCGTGCTTCCACAGGCCAGGGGACTGGCTGGTTCAGCACCTTTGCAGGAAGCCTTTGGTTTTTCCGGTCATTGCATGGATGAGCAAGCCCTCCAATTCACAGCTGGTAAGCAACCCTACAGCGTGTGACCTAGTCCCTAAATCTGTACATGAAAATACAAATTTACTTGAAATTTTGTTTTCTAATAAGTACAACTTTGAACATGTTGTATGCTGGTGAGACCTGGTGAGCTCCAGAGGTCCTTTCCATCCTGAGCAGTTCTGTGTAAACAGTGTGGATAAGGCCAGCATCTGTACCAGATCTGAGTGGATGGTTTAGGCGAATATTTCAATTCTAAAATATTTTTATTAGAAAAAATATAGACTTATAATCTGCTGACTCTACACTGGAGTCCTCACTTCTATTGAATGTATTTTAAAAAAAAATCTATTTGCGGGCTGGGCACTGGCATTTAAATAAATTATGTAGAATTTAAAGCATATGCTTGAATTTTTGAGTCCAGCATTGGAGTTTATAAATCTTGGGAGAGTTTTTTTTTTGGTTTTTTGGGTTTTTTTTTTACATCTGTCATATACATCTTTCCATGTAGTAAACACCTACATCTCCACTTGGTGGTGGGCTGCAGGGAGCAGGATTTTCCCTGTTTGTAAGGTGGGGTGCTGTGGGGTGCTCTGGCCAGCCCTTGGGCTTGGTGGCATGATGGCAAATGTCTGCAGTGAGTCAAACTGGATCCAGTGCTGATGGTGTCTGAACCGTCCCCAGACACTGGTTTCAAGATCCAGGCGAGGTTTTCTTCAATCCCGCTGCAGCAGATGGCTGTAAACATTTCTGTAGCTGTTCAGGCTCAAGTCAAGCTGGTTGAGGCAATGTGAAATTCTAGGTCAAAAGGTGAAATGCTGCTAAATATAAGATTCAAGTTTATGTAGATGAGTAAATGGTTACTTGGACTGTTTCCATTTCAGTTGCACTAAGTAAGGTATGGCTCTCCCAGCATGTCTCCCCGCCACAGCTGGGTATCACAGCCACTTCACAGGAGTTATGAAAAAGGTCCTCCCCAAACATGTTTTCCCAGGTATGCAAGCCTAATTGCTCCTGTGCATCCAGGCTTGTCTCTATAAATGTTTGGATTTGGCTCTGTAGGTTCACTTCATCATCCCTTATACAGGATTAAACAGTGTATTCTCCTGTGAGTTTGTTCCTACCACTTGTCTTCAAACGGTGGAAAAACCTGAGCATTAGAGATGTTTGGGGTAAGAAACCATTCGCAGACACACAGATATATTTGACGGGATCCTCTCACTAGGAGACAGTGAGGGTTTTGGGGCTTTTTTTTTTTTTTTTTTTAAGGGACAAAACATGGAATACCAGCAGAAAAGTGGTGGTTTAAGTAATGTTTTAAGGAATTGTTTTTGCACACAAGTACTCCTTCCCCAAGCACAGTGTTGGATGAGGATGCTGTTGGTCCTTTCTGAAGGGTTAGAAAAATAGACCATCTGTCTTTTAAACAGCTTGTGGAACTCTTGGTCTGATAATTGCAGGTTGTCTGCACAGCTCCGAGACGTGTTTAAATCATACTGGGTATAATTCTTCCATTTCTGCTTCCAGGCTGGTGTGTGGTTTGTTTGTTGTTGAGTTACTGCAGTCGTGGGATAGAGATGTCCAAATTTAGCAAAGGTGAGGTTATCTGTTGCAGTGACCTGCGGCAGAGGAGGCACGTATGAGGAGGACTCAGTAAATACAGGAATCTGAGCCTGGAGCCTCCCCCCTCTCTGGGATCCATGGCAATTGCTGCCACCCTGCTGATCCCCTGCAGTTGCTATAGGTGATGCCGGGCACAAGCTCAGTGTAAGATCTTCTTCCTGTCTCTGGGGATCTGGTAATCCACACTGTGAGGAAGAATTGATGGGAAACAGCTTGCTATGAATTGGCTCTTGGTCATCTCCAGTAGCATTAACTTTCCAAGTGCATTATTATCTCAGAAGCTATTTTAGACTTCTCTTTTTTTTTTTTTTTAAACTAACAGCATTTTTCCCTTGCTGGTCATCTCTTTTATCTACTATTTCTTAGTAACACTTCAATACATTGTGCTGATTTAGTGTATCTCTTTAACATCAAATTAGTATTAAAAGTTCCCTTTTCAGCAGCAATTTGCAGTTAAACATATTTTCATTTTATATATAGCCTTCTTCAAAACTGTTGGTCCTAAGTTATATACCGCTACACCTAAAGGAAATTTTTATGTGATATTTAGTGAAATTACTTGTCAGACTCACCTTGACTTACAACTGCTTTCATACAAATCTGTCCCAACTGAGCCAACTTGACTCCTGTGCTTTGTTCCTTCATTTACCATCTTCATAGTTTTTCTTCTTTTATTATTTTTCATTTTCCACATACTACTGAGAATTAAATAACTTGGACACTTGGTTATTACTAACAAACTGAGATTTAAAGTCTGCCAGAATTTCAGTAGTTCAAGAAACAGAATTAGATACACGTTTCATCCTGGATGAACAAGCTTTTGCCAGGTTTTAATGTCTGACACTGAATGACAGTGGTTGAACATTTTAAACATGGGGGAAAAATCAACCCCTGTATGGCACTGATGTGAAGGGCTTGGTTCATTAAACTGTCCCCTCAGGCTAATGGCACAAAGAGCAGATTGGTGTTAGATGCTGGTTTTGTTGCTCTCCCCAGAAACCTCCCTCAGGGGGAGTTCACTTACCTCAAACACTTGAAAGAAAGAACAGGTTGGCAAATACAACTTTTTCTGACTGCCATGGAGACACCAAAGTGATCCAGATGAGCTGGAGCCGTGTGGGAATAGGTGTAGCACCCAAGCACAGAACCTGCAAATACAGGGACGTTGTCTCCTTGCAGAGATTCTGTCTGACTGAAGGCTGTGTAGGGGCTGGGCTGCTGCCCCAAGTCAGACGTTCTCCCCTCTCAGGTTTCCCCTTGAGCCTTTCCTCAAAAAAGAAACTGGAAGGAAATATCCTGGAGTTCATATAGTGGTATGGCTACATGTCATGTACATAATACATGTTTTGTACATATACAGCCATAATTGTATTTTTCTGGAGAATAAATATAAACTGTGTGTGTGATAAGAACATGCAGGGGCTGTGTTATATGGGCAACTAACAGGCTGTATCCTGAAAAGCTGAAACTCTTCTTTGGCATTAGGAATCTAACTTTGACCAGATGTTGATGGTAATTGAGTTGAAATAGCATGATGGAAATCACCCAGTGGGAAACAATTTAGCTTTTAAAATGTCATAACTTAAACCTTGATTTAGTGTATTGCATAGAAGTGGGCATGACTTGTATTTGATACATCCTCTTTTTTATTAGTACTCTGCAAAGTGAAGTTATTAAGGTGCCTGCGGGGTGGGTGTGTGTGTGGGTGTATTCCTGCTCTGGGCTTCCCCAGTGCTACTTTTTGTGCTAACCTCTCAGCTCATAGGAGCACAGAACAGTTTACCTTGGAAGGAACCTGCACATCGCCCATCAGAGGGTTGATTTAAAAAGGTTTGTCAGGGTCTTGCTTGTTGAGCCTCTGCTGTTTTTTTCGGCTCCTTCCAATCATTACTCAAAGGACATAAGGTAAAAAAGTTTACTGGGGAAGCAAATACTCAAGATTTTACATAAAAGCTGCATGCACAAATAGATTCTTGCTCGTGCTTGTGTGTAATACATTACACTCAACGACATGGAGTAGGGAGCTATTATCGTGACCACACTTGTGAAAATATTTGAATTTAGCTTACTTTACGTAAACACTCTGGCCTTAAATCCGCAGTGAATGGTAACACGTATAGCACAGCAGTCCTGTTCTCAGGACAAATGCATGAAGGGGCTTTCAGTGTTTCCATTCCAACTCTCTCAAGCAGGGGGCCGTACCTTGGCTTTAAAATTTTTCTCTGAAATATTTTCTCTAAAGAAAATTCCATGAAAACCTGTATGTTTAAATGGATAGAACTACTCACCCTCCCTCACCACCCTAGCAATTCAGTGGAGGGGAGAGTTTGCATATGCCTCCCACGCTCATCCCTGCCTGACTGGGTGGCTGTCAGCAGGGTGGACCCAGGGGCCACCAAGAACAAACCTAGTGCTTGAGACCTGTTCCATATGGGTAACGTCCTGGCTGAAACACTGCAGAGAAGCTGGGAAGCTGTTTGGAAATCTAGCCATGAGAACCATATTAAAAACCCAGTACTAATGCAAACCACATGGCTGAGAATTCATGTAGCTATTTAGAAAACAGGAGCACTGTACAGTACATGCCTGCAACGCTCGATTTCTTCCCCCACCTTCCCCATTTTATTAATTCCTGCTCCAGCAGGAAGGATGCTTTCTGCTGTGTTATGGCCTAATGATTTAACACCCTTAATTCCTGAAGCTTTTGCCTCGCTTGTGTTTGAAGCCTACCTTGATAGGATCCTACCTTGAATCCTACCACAGATAATATTCTTGTACCTGATACCGCTTCACACAAATCCAGCTGACAGCTGAGAAGGGAAAGTGTCCAACTGATCCAACTGATCCAGCCTCTCACATCAAGGACCAAAGGCAAGAGCAAGATATTTTGGGACCAGGACAGAATGTTAGCCTAGCATGTCCTTCCCCAAGCACAAACCAACTTCAAAAGGACTGTACTGACGGAGAAGAACCCATGGACAACCCTCCAGTGCATGGCTCTTTGTAGCAACAGCCAGGCACAAACACTTTCCAGGGTTTTGGGAAGCCAGGTAAGAGTTCCATGCTTTGCTCACATCTGGCACTTCACCACAACATGGCTGAGCTCCTCTCCTTCCTTGGCATAGCTGTGTGTAGCTGGAGATATGGGCATGACAAGACTGAGCGGCATATGAGGAATTAAAAAAAAAAAAAGTCACTATTTAAATAGACAAGATCATAGAGAGAGAGAGAACAATACTAAATAATTGATGTATTTTATTAATGAATTCAGACAGGCAGCACTTGTGCAAACTAAACGTTAGCACACAGACTTTATTTTCATGTTCATGGCAACTGAAATTCTGGAAGCTTGAATTGTAAACTATAAATTAAGGAACCTGTTGCATGTATTCTGAAGTATTTCAGTGTCATTACAATTAGTTCAGCAGTAGCAATAATGAAGTACTCAGTCACTACAAAAAGCAGATCTTCTGATAATAAACAACCACATGGTGCTAAACACACTTCAGCAAACGCAGGGATAAGCTTGGCAAGCTGCCTTATAAAGCTGTGGTTCTGCCATATGACAATGCTGCCCAGAGAGGATGCAAAGGCAGGAGTCCAACAGCCGCAGTCACATCCATGTAACAAGTACACCTACCAATAAGACTGATCTTAAAAAATTTTTATGTTAAACTATTCCGGATGAAGGCCTCAGAAACAGGGTGGCCCCAGGCAACATATTGTGGCAGTTTCTGCAGCTCAGCTGGTGGCCAATAGCTCAATCCCTTTCGATCACGACAGAGAACCAAAAATGCAATAGCTTGAGAGATTTTGGAACTAGTTAACTAGATAGGGTTGGGGAAAGGCTACAACAAAAGGCAAGTGCGCCATTTCAGCTTTCCTTGAATTACTGAAGAAATCTAAACAATGTAACAAATCCTGTGCACATGACAGTAGAAAAATTGCAGGATGTTTGTCAACTCTCAACTAAATGAGCTGGAATGATTTTAGGGAGAGACTATGGGTCAGATAAACAGTCCCAGCGTGTGTGGCCTGAGGGGATAATATGGAGACAGTACTATAGAAAGTATCAAACAGCAGTTTGAGATGACTTATAAAACTTTTTGCTCAAACATCCACACCCATATGGAGGCTTCACAGGCAATCAGCTAGTGCCACATTTAGTATCCCACACTGCATGGGGACAATTCCAGTGCACCTGCAGAGGAACCACAGTGACTCCTAGAAAGGCACAATTATGTATTTTCTGACTTTCTCTGGACAAAATGGAGGGAAAACCTTGTTTATTTTTCTTGTAAGGAAGCTACTAGGAAAACTACGTCTTGAAACTACACTTATTTTCTTCCAAAACTCTTAGGCTATTTCTCGCCTAGATAGATCAGTATGTGCAAGACTAATTTACAACACTGTTGTGTGTATGAATAGCATTGAGTTGTATTTTGTGGCACAATTTAATAGAAAATATAAGAAATCTCTCTTCCCAGCATCTCTGAGAGCTTGAATCTTACCTTCTACTTATCATGTTTGTCATACCCCAGTGTGATTAAAGCATCCACAGTCTAGGCTTTTATGAGCTCTATCATCTAGTAAGGATAAAATATTAAACTGCTCTAGTTTTTACATTTAAAGTTATCTTCACAGCAATCCCCGTGGTGCTGGAGGACCACACTATGAATAGCACTGAAGTGCAGTCAGCAGACATTTCTGTGCTACTCCAGGGAAGGCACAGACAATTAATTGTCCCCAGTCTGCTCTACTGTCCATAATTATAGTTTTGAGTTTATATATAATGAAGCATGATTTTAAAAACCAAAACAAACCCCTCAATTACTACAGAGTTCCTGAGATAATTAAGTCTCCAAATGTGGCTCTGTAGAAGGGAACCAAGGCTACACTGCAAAAGCCCATAACATGTAGATGTGCGTAAGCAGAGCAAAGCGACAGGATGGAAAACGTCATCAGGAAAATAAACTCTCTCATCATTATTTCACTGCTTTTTACCTAAAAAAACAATGGCCTATTGTCTCGATTCACCCTATTGTTCTGTCACATTTTTTGTTATTGAAGGAACCAACAGTCAGTCAGTGAGAGTTTCCTGAGGAGTAGCAGCTTGGAAAGTTAAATGCAGTATCCTGTGCCTAAGGCTTGTTTTGCTACAGGTTTAGGAAAAACCAGGAAAGTAAAGTTACTGAGACAAATTAAAGCACATGGTTTGCAATTAACCTTGTTTGAATTACCCCCTTCAAGTGGAAATACCCTCCACTTTTACAAGTAAGCTCGTTAAAACCTGCAAAATGAAGCAGAAAAAAGCTGTGCCCTGTCGCATCCCTGCTTGATGGACATTCCTCCGTTGTTACTGGGGCATTGCGTACTGCCAGGGAAAAACTCTAGGTCGGGAGGGAGCCAGCACAGCAGGAGGCTTCATTAGCCATGAACAGGAGCAAAACAGCGCTTCAGAAGCAGCAGTGCCCTGTCTGAACAACCAGCTTCACCACAACAAGCACATAATCAGCTGGACAGCCTGTAACACACGCTTTGGATAAAGACAGACCTATGGATACAAGACAGCTATGGCTTAAGTATTTCAAAAGATCTTTGCCCGACAAGGAAACAAATTATACATTAAAAAACTTTTACAAAATACATGCTCTGTTCTTTCTCTGTTTAATATCTTCGTTGCTTCAAGGTTGGCTGTTGCCCAAATGCATCCAGAGCAACGCTCGATGATAACTCAAAAATGTGCAGTTAATCTGTGTGTAGTTTCAGCTCTTGAATGCCAGGAGCAAAAGTGTACTTTTCAGAGTGAAATAGGCTTGGTGACACAGCATAATCATGTTTATGCAAGTTTTTAGATAGCCAAGATAAAGGAAATACTTCTGTACACTCCTCTGAGAAAAAACGAAAACTCTGAGTTGAAAAACTGCTCTTTTTCAATGTCATTTTATCCACAAACAAGCATAAGCCCCAGTAGAGAACTTCCTGCATGACAGCGAGGGACTCTTTAGCTTGCTGGGTTGTCTTTTTTATCTCGTTTTTGCCTTTTTCTTTTTTTTTTTTTAACCTTACAGCTATATTTCATCATAAAGACTAGTTTGAAGAAAGAGTAAACTTTTGCTCTTTGGTTGATCTTGACATTCCTCCAGAGACACATTACAGGAATAGTTCAGATTCATTTTTTGTCTCCTACTTGCAGGAAACCGGAAAGTTGCAGTTCGTAATTTTCAGGCTTCTGAAATGACAAAGATAAGAAATTTATACATTGAAACAAGATATCTTTGCCTTCTTTAAAGAAACAAAAAAAGCGTCACAACCTAAAATGAGTGCTTCAGTGAAATGGGATATTTTTGCCTTAACCACAATAAAGAAAAATGTATAGTTATGTCATACGCACCTCCTATTTATTATCTGTGTAGCCCTACTAGGTGAGAAACAAAAATCTGTACTCATATTCCAGCATGATACAGACTTCAGACTGCACACTACTGTAGTAATTGCTGCTGACTGAAAGCCAATAGCGTGGAATGAGACTAAAAGAAGTAATTTTTTTGTTCATAAGATCAGTTTTGTGGATGTAAAGGAAAGGTCTTAAACACTTTCTATTCATATCTGAGTAAATTAAGATGAAAACATCTAACAAATAGTTTGCAATTTTAGAACATCAGTTTTGGTGTCCTGCCCTCATGGACTTCTTTATGGCCATGAAGATGCTCACAAGCAAAACTCTGGGATTCCTCTCACATTCAGAAAAGCTCTGAGGGTGGCAAAGTATCCATGCTGTGCATTAAAATAATTCTGATGCTCTGCCAGTTTTGAAGAGGAGAAGAGTGAGAGAATACATCAGACACTGTGGATAGTGGCAGTCCTGTGAAGTCACAACCAACTGAGGAGAACAATTTCCCCCCACTACCATCAACCCAGATACTTAGAGAGCCAAAGTGGCACAGTAAGAGCAGGCACCTACTGCCACTGTTTAAATTAGAGGGATCCTTAGAGCTCACAAGGGTCCTTAACAGACTTCACTTGTGCAGGTCCAGTTTGTGCCTTCCCATCACCATGCAAATATTACTTTTTTTTTTTTCTTTAAATTTCTTCCTTTTGGCAGACTTGTTTCCATATAAGTCTTATTCTGACTTGTGCTTTCTACAGACAGCTCCTAAGGAAACAATTTCCACTTTCTTAGTGTATGAGTTGGGCAGTATAATTTAAATAGGACAGTGGCCAGTGATGAAAGACTAGCCAAATTCCTTTGGGTTCATTTCTGTGTATTAATATTTCATTTTTTTGATAGATCGCATTGCTCCTACAGAGAGACTGCAATATTGTGTGTCCATGTGTTGGCTATTCGTCAATAGAGAAAAACAGAGTTGACTTTTATGATAAGGCTTTTGCTTCTATGACTTTTTAGAGCATGTTCAAATGAGTGGTGTGAAGTGGTAGAGAAAAATCAGAGTGGTTAATGACACCCAGAGTTTCAGCTCAGCCAGAGCCTCACAGAGCATCCTGAGAAGCAGGAATTTCNCTGTGGATAGTGGCAGTCCTGTGAAGTCACAACCAACTGAGGAGAACAATTTCCCCCCACTACCATCAACCCAGATACTTAGAGAGCCAAAGTGGCACAGTAAGAGCAGGCACCTACTGCCACTGTTTAAATTAGAGGGATCCTTAGAGCTCACAAGGGTCCTTAACAGACTTCACTTGTGCAGGTCCAGTTTGTGCCTTCCCCTCACCATGCAAATATTACTTATTTTTTTTTTCTTTAAATTTCTTCCTTTTGGCAGACTTGTTTCCATATAAGTCTTATTCTGACTTGTGCTTTCTACAGACAGCTCCTAAGGAAACAATTTCCACTTTCTTAGTGTATGAGTTGGGCAGTATAATTTAAATAGGACAGTGGCCAGTGATGAAAGACTAGCCAAATTCCTTTGGGTTCATTTCTGTGTATTAATATTTCATTTTTTTGATAGATCGCATTGCTCCTACAGAGAGACTGCAATATTGTGTGTCCATGTGTTGGCTATTCGTCAATAGAGAAAAACAGAGTTGACTTTTATGATAAGGCTTTTGCTTCTATGACTTTTTAGAGCATGTTCAAATGAGTGGTGTGAAGTGGTAGAGAAAAATCAGAGTGGTTAATGACACCCAGAGTTTCAGCTCAGCCAGAGCCTCACAGAGCATCCTGAGAAGCAGGAATTTCTGCCTGTATCTCTTTCACAGGTCTAATGAAGATATGCATTGCAGAGGAGGATATTAACTGCACACTAAAATAACTGTTCTCAGCTCTGCAGGCATGTTTATAATGAAACATCTGCAGCTCTTCCACAAATCTCTAAATATTTTTCAATTAAAACATCTTAAAGATCTGAATCAGTCCTAATGAGCTGGCACAACACCATATTATTAGTAATATTACATCATACACTAAAATACTGAAGAATTCAAATTAAATAAAAAAAAATCCCTCAATCTGCCATCACAGAAACAAACCCACAAAGATCTCAAGGCGTAGTACCACCTACAGTGTGGGTTCACTTCAGTGAATGTGTGAAAACAAATGATACTACTAAACTTCTCTACAGAAAGTTGGGGGTAAACACTACATTCTTATTCTCATATTATTTCTCTCTTCTTCCAAAATTAGCAATGGTACAAATCTAGCACATGAACCAGATGAATTTTAGAGCTAATGAACACTTGACTACCTTGTGTGGCGCTCACTGGGTATTACCACAGTCTCAAGGCATTTATTTAGATTGTTAAAGGTAGGAACACAAGTATGTGCCTATATTGATGAAAAATATATACGATCAAGCTGTTTGTTTCTTTAAAAGGCTTAAACTTAATGAATCATTCATCTGTCAGATGCCAACAATACCTCCATAATGCAATTAAAGTAATTTATTAACAGTTGGATATGTATGTTACTTCCCAGCTCTTATGTTTTTGTGACTTTGTTAGCGTTTCTTTCTACATCTGACAAAACACCATCACTGACTAAAAGCCAAGTTTAACATTTTAATTTCATGCACAGCTTCCAACGAAAGGCCTTCACAGTTGGAATGGAGTATTTTGGTTGCTTAATTACTGTTGTTCTTCCAAACTCATCAGTCCCTGGTTTGGATGGATTTGTATAAGACTAGGCAGTAAACACCCAATTAAGCAGGCTATGTGAATCTGCATATACATTTTACATTAGGATTCTACAGTCATTTCAAATGATTCAGAAGCAATTACATGGCTGACACATGATGAATCAATATGTATGCATGAAGCTGTCAGACATACTATGTGTATCAGTAACAAAAATGGGATACGTGCCAAGGAGTGGTATGCGTAACACCAGCCAGCCACAGAGCAGGCAGGGATGGTTTGCATACAGGGCAGTAATTACCTGTGCATGCAGGTTAACTTTCAAGCTAAGAGCTTTTTACGTGTCTTGACTGGCACACACAAACTGGAAGAATCTGCTCTCACCAGATGTTACGTGAATATTGTGGCATTCACATGTGGGCAAGTGAAGAGCTCACTTGGTCTGGTTGGGTTGTGCAAACCTCTCCCCTCCTCCAAACAATCCATCAAAACACAGAAATGGAAATGAAAGCCCTTTCTCTCAATCCACAGTAGGCAAGGATTGCTAAAGCAGGGCTGAAGCACTTGGGCATATCCACCTCAAAGCTGTGGCTGATCTGGGGTCCCATCACAGTCCTGTTAGCTCATAGTAATAGTGTTGTTCTGTCTTAAAAAAGAAAAATCCTTTTGCTCTCCAGACCAATCTACTGGGGGAGAGAGCTAAGTGATGAAAGGAGAGAATCCCATCACAGGCACACATGGTTTGTTTCAGTCAGGGTTACATTCTCTCTTACTCCACTTATTATGTTAAAAGGTTAAAATGGAGTAGCATGAAATATTTTCATAACATCTTGTATTTTTAAGTGAGGAACATGTGCTGCACAAAATTAAAGCAGGACACCAAGAAGATGAAGTACGTAGAGAAGGGGAGGAGGTGGTGGGGGAACTGCAACCTTAGAAGAAAAGGGAAAGAATCGAGCACGAAAAACAGGCTAAGAGGACAGCTTTGTGTTCCTGAAATGCTTATTACCATTTGAGAGAGATGACAGCAGTTATGAAAACAAAACATGAAAAAACAAAGCAGAGCTCATGAACAAACTGAGAAGTATCTTCCCTGATATCTATGTGATGACACACACTGCCACGTGAGCGTAGTATCAAAGAGTATTTCTTTTGAGGTAAGATGACATGGTTTCTTCAGACTGGCTTTTTCCACAGCCAAGAGCAGTACAGTTGCAGAGCTGGCTCCTCCTGATGCCAAACTGACAGTGCCAGGAAATCCAAAAGGCACCATTAGTGGACACCAACACAGTGCCAGTCACCACTCAGCAAATGAGAAACCCATGTGACAAAGTGCACATTTTGAAATATAGCCCCAAAGTGTGTGAAATCCTTACTGAAACTAGAGCCTAGATAAACTCCTGACAACCCTTCTTACACACATACTAGGGACAAACATCCTCCCCCAAGCTGGAACAGGAAAATAAAGGCTGTTGACCGACCTGAATTTGGACGTCACTCTCAAAACAATCCTTTCACTTGCTCTGTGATGGGGTCAAGGTCAATGTCATAGAAGCACGGCCTTGTGGGCAGTCCTGGCATGGTGCTCATCTGTGGAAACAATGGCATTCAGTTATACTCCTGCACCTGTAAGCAGATAATCAGTCTACCCTTGCATGTAAACCTTAGATTAAGAGAAAGGGTGGATTGTTCAACACAGGCTCGACCACAGATGTGATCTTTACCACATTTTTTGTTGCTGTTCAAAATGTCAAACTTGGTACTTTTTGGATAAATTTTTAAGTATGAGCTTCTAAAAGACAAGAAAGAGAAAACAAAAGCCACAAAATACAGGCTAGCACAGCAACCTAAGAATAAATTCTGTAACAAAATGAACACCCTTTGGGACTTGCTTGTTCCTCAAAATATTTATCCAGAACATTTATCCATTTATATCTCCTGCAAAAAAAATTCACACAGCAAAGGGCAAAGATGTAATTGTCTGAATTTACCTGGTGATATGAATGTGTTGCGCTCAGACCTTTCCCACAGAAAACCAGAAGGAGAATTAATTACAACACTTACCTAATGTCAGGAGCAAATTGAAATAGTTCTACTAAACATACAGGAATTACAGTTGAATCCTAATTTAGTACTTAGAATTACCAGGTTGAGATATGAAGCTAAAGCAACCCAATTATCTCAAACTATGCATAATTAAGATCCTGATCTAGCATAAGACACTAGCATCTGCATACTTTTAAACATCTCAATAGTTCCATGGAGTTAAATTACACAGTTAACTACAGGTCTGCTCAGGCTACTTACACTATTATTCGAAATTGACATTTTTAGCAGCAATTAAAGGCACATGACTGACATGGGAATCTTGAGGTGCTGGGCCACAATAGTTTAAGCCCCTTTAAATCAGAGGTTCACCAGTTTCCCAATTGCCTGCCTCAGGACTCCTTACTTCTCCCTTGCAAAGAAGATGTCTGGAGAACAGGTTTGGCAGAATAATGCTGTTTTTTGATCTGCTTCATTTTCTCCTGTTTCAGCCCCTTAAGCCAGTGTCCAGTTTCAGCCCCAATCCCAGTGCCAGCACTGGCACAGGGTAAAGGCTGTGCCTGTGGGATAGTTTTAAAACAGGACCAGTTTGGATCAACTTGGGTTGCTTTGGATTCACACCCTTAATACCTCACTATATTTCCACTAATTCAAGGAACTCTAAAAAGTTTGGGCTTAATGACTCCTTACAGCCTTTCAATCTCTTAACCTCGTAAGTGGAGAATGACCCTGCTATAATAGGCCCATATTAATACCTAAATTGATGAAAGACCTTACAATCTCTGGAAACAAACCTGGAATTCAACTTCGCTTGACTGTTTGTTGGCTGAGAGTCTTTAAGCATTAAAACTTATTTGCTAGATTTTGAGGAACAAAAAAATCTGGAACAAAAAAATTTTGCTGGGGCAAGTCAGCAGAGTTCATTAAAACTGGTGGTTAACCTGACCACAGGAGGTAACCTTCAAATATGGCTGTGTAGGAAAAAAAAAGTTACACTGGTAATTTTTACACTGGAGTACCACAAACACTCCAAACACAATAACCCACAGAAAGGGTCAGATTAGGGCATGCCTTCATGAGTGAGCTGAAAGTTTGCTGAAAGAGGACAGCTTCACCCTGGGAACCCCTGAGATGATTCCCTCGCTGGCTCTGGCACTCATCTCACTTCAACCAACCTTATTCAACACCCTGAACTGGTGTCAGTACATGTTTTTGTGGCCAGGGTTGGTTGGCTGATGAACTGAATCTGACCACATCACCGCCAGGCCCCAGGCTGCACCAGGGGAGCAGCCAGAGTACACTGTGGCCAGCCATCACCTCCAGCTCTCCAGCAGAGAGCTCAGAGCCCGTCAACTTCCTCCCTCCATCCTCCCTAATTCCCCAAGAAGCACAGCTCAGCTACACTGTTTTCTCTGGCCAAACGCAAGCCCCAGCAGGATAATTGGCCACGAAAGAGGAAAAACTTATGACCACCATCCTAGCTGCTTCAGAGTGCCAGACTTACAGGCCTCCCTTGCTCTGGGTTACACTGTGTTTCATTCTGTCAACCTGATCTGCTGCATATTCACTGAAAGGGTCAGGATCTCCCTTATGCTTCAGCTTTGCTCTGAACACTCACGTAATGACTCAATCATGGGAATACAAGCAAATCGTAAGACCTCCCCACCACAGTCCCATTTACTCCCGAGAGTAAATGCTGCTGCCATTTCAGAGGTTAATCCCACACTGAGAAGGGGGGAAGGCGCCTCGGGAGCTCAGTACTGGTGCAGCCCTCATCTCACTTCAGATCTCGCTCAGAGGAGAAACAATGCAACAAGCTCTTCTAGTGGCTCAGTACATTTCCTCTGTTTTTAAATATAGTCCTTCCTGATGTTTTGTTATTGTACGTAGTAGGATTAAAAGACAAAACTGTCAGTTTGCACTGACTGAACCCTGCCTCTGACTGCATGACATCATTTATTGGCTGACATTGCCTTCTATGTAACTAAGTACTAAAACACCTTGCTACTATTCTTTATCCACTGGCCACGGTAGTTGGACTACTACATCATTAGGGTTACTTAATTATTTTCTGTCTCAGATTCTTTCCAGTTTCTGTGTTAATGTTTGACAAGGAACTGCCTTAATGAATTACATCTCACTGGGAGGGGAACGAACAGGTCGCCAAAGACAACTTTCTGGTTACTTTGTGTGTGGCAGTTCAACATCTGAAAGCAAACTCCAAAATTCCAAGTTATTTTTTACTTTTTTTTTTTCAATATAGCCAATTTAGAGGAGTTTTTCCTTATTAAAAAAAAAGATACTGAATACAAGTCCTACATATGTATTTCATATTTTGGACTTGTTTTTTTCTTTCACAGGCACAGTTCTACACCACTATAACTCTACTGTATTAACTAATGAAAAGCTATTACATTTAAAAAAATGCAAATATTAAACCAGTTTATTGCCGGTTTGGGAAATACAACTATTCTCATATTGAAAACTGAATTCAACAAAAGGGAATAGGTTCATTTGAATTAAAACTACTGCTGCATAAAATGAAGTACAAGGCGAAAAAAACCCTCCAGAAGAAACACTTTGGGACAAATACTTAGGTGAATTACAGATTGAAAACAAACTGCGTACTGTCATTTTTTCCCATGGCCCAGACTTTCAAACAGGCAAAGCCATGTAGATTTATAATCATTACCCTCTGCTCTCATTATCTGGACACACAGAGGTAACACGCAGAAGAATCTATCCCTTTTTCATTACTTCAAGGTCAGTAGGAGGAGATGGCTGGCTGGCTGAGGAGATTACTACAGATTATTCCATCTCCAGCCCTTCACTTCTCTCCTTCAACCACAAAAGCAGGAAAGAAAAGAGGGCTGAGTCTGCTGCAAGGCTGCAGTTAGGCTTCACCTGACTGGTTTTCCACTTGGCTGCAGGCTCAGGATGATCCCCTTCCCTCTCACTATTTTCCATGATGCTGAATGAAGGCATTAATGAGTGAGTTCACAGGCTGGTCTTTACTCCAGCAGGCATGATCCAGAGGCATCCCTCTCCCTGACCTCAGTCACCAGAGCCCAGATTTTTGTGCACGGAGCGGGAAAGCCAACCACCCCTGGCTGTAGCACATACCGTACCTGCACAGTGCACAGCAGACTATCTCCGCCTCTCCAAGCTTTCTGAGACAACTACATACTAAAACTACTTCAGTTCTAAAACTTGAAAAAAGGAGAATGAACAACGAAGGAGAAAATATGCTTAAAATGTAAATCACTTTGGTAATTAGCAAGTATGCACAGCACGAGAAAAACCCACAGAAATTTATACTCATACTGCAGCTTGCTTGGCATTTCGTAAAATATATATCCTCTCTATATTGCCCAGAGATGAGCACAACTCTCCACTCTAATACATAACAACATTTGGGTTATAGATTGGTAGCTATGCAACATCGCGCAGCATGGCTGTGAGAAAAGAACAGGGTAGGAAGCAGAGAATGACAGCGCATTATCCACCAAAAATCACAAACTGGATTTAGAGAGCTGAAAGTACTTAATTTGAACAAAACTGCTATTACCACAGTTTTCCTGGGAGAAGGAAAATATAAGGCATAAGCTTGGTGCATTAAGGTTTAATGCAATTCATATGAATGCTTTATGCAAGGAAAAATAAAAAAGAAGTTATACAAGTAATTTAGGAATTAATAGGAACTAGTTTTGTAGGAACAGACCATTTTCTCTACAAACTGTGCAACTGTCCATACATCCATGAGAGCGAATCAACTGCAGAAAGATGATGTGAAAAATACAATGCTATTTATTACTATGGCTCTCTGTGCTCAGGAGGCAAGAGCAGCAAATCTTACATTCAGCTTATCCTAAGGATCATATACGCTCCTGGAAATGCACAGTTGGTGGAAGATAAAATACAATTTTAGTTAAGAATGCCTGAGGGCTACTGTTATATTAGGCACTTACGATCCTCCAGAAGTTTACTTACATGACTGAACAAAAAAACCATAATGAGCTTCCTTACAAATGGAGAATGCCAGTCATTTTCAAGGAAGCCACATGGAAGTGTTGCTCCACACCCTCTCCAAGAACTCATCCACTGCTACTGGACGAGTGACTGAGTTTCATTTAAATTACAGTTATGTGTTGACTTGTGATTTTACTTGGCCATAAGATCTGCATAACAGTTGCACACAGTCAAGCACCAAGACTCTGCTAGCCAGGTTTGTTATGGTCCCAAGAGGAACTATGCTGCTTAGCTTCCTTTCTTTATCATACAAATGCCTACCAGTGGTTGACATATCCTGCCTTCAAGTGTGTATCCATCCATATATGTATCTATATTTTTTCATTTATCTATATGAAAAGATCCTAACAGAACCTGAGATTGACTTGACAGGGTTAGCACAATGGCACGATTTGCAAAAGAGATGGTCCCGAGGACCACATCCAACTTGTGTTTAGTGTCTTTTTCACCTATAAGACAAGAAGTGTCTGTTTTACACACATAACATGGTTTCTGTTGAATAGAGAAAGAAAACCAGAGGAATCTGTACTTAAATAAAGTATGGCAAACAACTGATTAGAAAATACTCAAAAATCAGCAAACAGCTTATTGAGGAAACCGCCCTATTCTGTGGCTTATGGAGTTAATATTGTGTTTGACAAGAAATGCAAGTAACTAGCATTATTTAATTGTGTTCGTTAATTAAACAAGCTATGACAACTCACAACCATTTCAAACTTGAAATACTGCAGAAAACAGATGTTGTTTCTCAAGAGAATCCAACATGCACATGACTGCAGATAACTCCTCAATAAAATCTGATGGGATGAATTGCACATCCCACACTCCCTCAGCAAGAAACAATACAAGAGGAAACTCAAGAGATTTATAAATAGTGCTATAAACCTGTATGCATTATGGTCAACATGCCAGAACTTGCTGGAATCTTGAGGCACAGCACGAAGGAGCTATGCTTCAGGGTTTCAGTAACATTTCCTAATGTGAGTTAGAGCTCTGTAAGATACATCCACCACCAGAAATTTGCTCCCCTTCAGTGCATCTGTCAGGGCATGCAGAGGTGAATGGAAGAACTTTCTGAAGAAATCCTGCAGGTCCCCAGTCTTGCCTGCCTTTAGGCGCGCTTTATCTTGAGTGCCAACTACTCCCACTGACATGTGTGGTGCTGGCCACGCACTGGAAGCTGGNATGTGAGTTAGAGCTCTGTAAGATACATCCACCACCAGAAATTTGCTCCCCTTCAGTGCATCTGTCAGGGCATGCAGAGGTGAATGGAAGAACTTTCTGAAGAAATCCTGCAGGTCCCCAGTCTTGCCTGCCTTTAGGCGCGCTTTATCTTGAGTGCCAACTACTCCCACTGACATGTGTGGTGCTGGCCACGCACTGGAAGCTGGCACCAGGGGAATTGCATCCATGG
>VYZQ01034389.1:17163-33377 GCA_013400655.1 Mystacornis crossleyi | reverse complement strand
TTTTTTTTTCCTGAGAAAATTAAAGAGACGAAGAGCTTCACAAACTCAGAGGGAGCTTATTTGTGCTGTCACAAGCATGCCTTGATCCCATTCTGGACAGATTACCTGCAGAGTGCTTATTTTCTGTGTCTACTCTGCATCACATCTTTACTACAGGTGCCAACTACAATGGCATTGACATTCTTTCCTGCAGTCTGAAGCAGAGCTCTACAGTCAGCATTCAGGGTCTCAGACACAAAGCAAATCTGACATATGCAGTGCCAGCAGCGTGACGGTTCTCTCTGGTGCTTACAGAAAAGGCTTTACTCTGCTCCCTGTGCACCACTGCACGTTCTCTCTCCTTTGTTTTCCGCTGCTTTGCTGAAACTGTGCATGACCTGCAGGACAGTGCAGAGCACGTCCCTGGCCATGGCTGAAATACAGGAATGAGAGAGTTGTCAAAGCTAGAAGAAGGTGAGAAGTATCTCTATCTACTTTGTTTTATTTGCTTGCGAACATCATCTTTTCATTTCATTCAGCCTAGTAATAAAAGCTCCTGGTGCCTCGCTTCCCACACAGGCAGAGCAGCGGCGCGTTGTGTACGCACGGAGAGCTGGCGCAGTGTGATCAGTGACTGCAGAAGTTACACGCTTTCCATCAGCCAGAAGGCAGGCAGGGAGCCTGTATGTCCCGTGTCACAGCAAATGCGCGCGTCCCAGGGTTTTGTCTCGCGCGCTGGGCTGGTGCCAGATGCTGTACGGAGAAAAGCTAGAACTATGGAGGTTGACAAAGCTGTCACTGTCCAACTGGGAGCTGATAGCTGAAGACCCACTGAATCCGTGAACACTATGCTTAGCATTTTTTCCAAATTACTTGTATTAATTACCACCCTACATATTTGTGATGGCTATAACCTTTCAGAAGTCTTGTGAAATTCTTGGAATCAATGGCTTTCCTGTGTTAACGACTTCCACATTTTAATCACATGTGAGAAAGTATTTCCTTCTTTTATAGAAGTATTAATTTAAATGCCTGGCAGCATCTCCTCACAGACTGAAAACTATTTTTAAAGAAAAACTAGTTTCCAGGCAGTACGGAGCAGCTTCGGATAACCTTTAAATTATGCATAACACCAGAGGGACATAATACAGGTATAAATACAAGTCTGTGAAATTCACAAGACTTCAGATTTACAGATACAAGTTCTATATGAACATGACAACATAAAAATTCTTGGCTTTTTCAGTACTCCAAATATTAGAAACATGTTAACATGTCAAGAGTCTTAAAACTGTTTCTGTGAAAAATGATCCAAGACATTTTAATAAAAAGAAGAGAAAGAAAGTGGTCAAGTTGCTAAAGAATATGAACATTTTGCCAATTGATTCAGGGATAACAGCAGAGCTCTGATAACATCAATTAGGTCTAAACACACATTTTAAGTCAGCAAGCCTACGCAAAATGCTAAATGTCATACTGTGTGCAAGCTAATATTTAAAACCCAGTTCAGTATTTTGTTTTCAGAAGGGGATGGCCACATATTAATGTGTGGCTTAATGACAGTCTCTGTAGCGTTCTGCCTTTCAAGATTACTGTCTAGTTACTCACCCACCAATTCAAATTTTAGTTTAAAAAGGTATGAATGAATTTTAATTTTAATAAATTTTAATTTTTATGAATTTTAATTTTTGTGGGATCCAGGTTATAATGTAGAAGTAACCTGGGTCATGTACACCTAACATACGTGATAACCTTCACAATCGAAAAATTTTCTTTCTTGTGAACAGGGTTGCATTGCTCCTCCAGTTTTAACTTTTGAGTTTCAACAAGCCCGCTGAAGTGGCTGCAATATCACATGAATAAGAATCTTTACTTCTTTGTGGACCTGCTGGGATTACTAGGGAAGGTGATGAAAAGCCTGGCAGACACTGGTAAAACCAGCACAGGTCAGAAAGTAATTTCTGTGAGCAGAAGATGTTTGTTCTAAGTGCCTTTACAGATGGATGCCATACAAGGGGAAGCTGGCATTTAACAGGTACTGCACTCATCCATTTCACTGTCATGAAGGCTACTATTAAAATATATATATAAAAAAAGAGGATTCAGTGAGAGAGAAGGGAAAATGATGACATACCCGGAGCACAACTCCAAATAATGCAGGAGACGGTCTGTGATGTCCTTGTTACTCATTTCCTCTCGTAAGATTTTGACCCTTGCCTAGCTCATCCTGGTGTTTCAGACTTAAGGTCTCTTTGCTAGTGAAGACACTTTAAAAAGGAAGCAAAAGGCAGCCCTTCACACTGCTGTTCCCTCAGAGAGGGCTGAGGCAGGCAGGGCTGGGAGCCCGGGCTCTTCCCCAAGGCAGCAAAGATTTACAGCTGCCAGAGCACAGGCGCCCACACCCAAATTGCTGCCAAGAGGGGCACGTCTGCAGCCTGTTTGACCACTCCCTGGCTCACCAAGGGACTGCACCAGCTTTAGGACAGACTACCAGCAAGAACAGTGGGACCTGGAGCAAGAGCTGAGACAGACACTCTTGACATCCCTCCCTTAGCTCTTGCTGCCCAAATACCTCAGTCACTTCTCAACCAGTTTCAGGACAACCATTCCTTTTTTTTTACAGTGACATAGAGCAAGGTGAAAATACCAGAGGCTTACCTACAAAACACTAAATATAGCGAACTGTAACCACTGTGGAGCTGATTCAAAAGTAAATCAGATATTCACTCAGGGCATGGCCATCCTTCAGAGAGGCAGGGGCTGATACAGCTCCAGCAATATGATTTTCATTTGTAGATACGTGTCTGTCAGAACCCTAAATCTCATACTGTATTACCTTTGTGACTGATATTATGTGGGTCTGGAAATAATCAAAGGGCAGTCAGTCATCTTGAATTTGATAAAATGTAAGAATTTTTCTTACTCAAGTGTCAAAAAATATTAACATAACTTGTACTTTCATAAAGAGGAAAGACTCCAAAACCAGGCAGTGTTCCATGTACCTGCAGCGATAAGTAGATGAATGGTTAGCTATAATATAAACCTATGAAAAAACAGAACTCCCTTGTAAGTTTCTTTTCCATCTGGGAGCATACTGCAATTCTCCATGAAAAATGCCGGCAGCAAACTGTCATGCTGAATTTTCCTCTATAGTATGTATTTGATTCTGAATCAGTCCCACTGAGAACAGCAGACAACATCAAAACAGAAGTCTTTAATTGCCCCATAAACTGAAGATTACTTTAGACCCCTAAAAATGAACTTTTATGAGTATATCCCTGGAAAATGAAACCACTACACATTACACTGCAGTTATCTGGGATTCATCTCATATACTACTATTTTTTTTTTAGACTGTACTGGAAATCATATTGAAAGGCCTACAAGTAGGCACATTTTTGGATTATCATGGCTTTTGCGTCTGGGAAACAGAATTTAGAACATATCTTTAATGAAATGGTCCATTTGGCCTAAGCAACCCAAGGAAAGAAAAAAGTTGCTTTCCCTTTAGAAAAATGTGATTTTAAATGTTTTCCAGTTGCAAAAGTAAATGAAGGGTCAGCTAACATTTCAGAACAGATTCAGTTTACCTAGAAAAAAGCACTTCTATCCTGGAATAAGACTGCTTGCAGCCATTCTGTTTAAATTTTGATGGTACCTCATTCCAGCATGACACGTGCATGTGTGTGGTGGGTGTCTGTGTCTATATTCACCAGTTCTCCCACCACAGTCCTTCTTACTAGGGAGTAAAGCAAGTCTCCTAATTGTGCCCCTTTTGTAAAGTGCATGTAAAGCATTAGGAAAAGGCATTTAAACAATCTGAAATGATTGCTGACATTTCCTTCAGGAAAAGATGAAATAATCTGTTCTTACTACGGACTCTGCATCAGCAGCGTATTTATCAGTAATATTAGGAAGTGTGGTCACTGACTGACACAGCTTGCTCAGCTACCAGGTTTCTTGTGCAGATGGCCTTTCTACATTCAAATTAGGATAACATTCTGAATAAGCCAAAAGATGGGAGCTCTTGAAGACAGGGCACATTCACTATAAGGTATTTTTAATGGCATTATTATCAGTGTAACCTACCAGCAAGTTATCCTAAAACAGATTCAAAAGCAAATAAAAGAGGCAGCTCAGGAATAGCTACCATTCTGCAGCTCAGTGGAAACACAGCCATGGGACTTGATGATCCTTATGCAACATGGGTAACTGAACAACAGGAGTTATTAGGAAACCTTATTTGCTTGTGGTCCCCACTTTTTTTATACCCACCTCTGAGGGATTTGTGGGTTGTAATGCCACCTTGGCTCTTTCTCCTGAAGGAGCCTTCTCTCTCTCTCTTCCAGAGCATGGGCATTAGGATAATTTTTATTTTATTTTTGATTGAGTGTCTGGGAGAGGGAAGAGGAGCCACTGCACTCTGGAGGCACTCATGGGATTTCATGTGTCTGACTTTTTCTTCCTTTTCTACCAGCTTTGACCACTTGAATAAGCTTCAGTATTGCTCTGAGTATCTTTCTCCCTCTTACACCTAATCCCTTACAGATTACATGTCTTGTTCAGCAGCAGGGGAATATTTGAAGCAATACATCTATTTGTATAGCTGTGCCAGACATTCTTCCTATGCTCTTCCTGTGCTGTGTTTCTAATTGTATCTGTCTTTCAAAAACTCAATTAAGGGACTGTTAATAAAAATTAATTAAATTAGTCCTCTGACAATACAGAGCAGCACCACATAGACAACATATTACCAGTTCATGACGGTGCAATGAGAAAGAAGCTATGAGAAAGAAGTTACCAAAGTACTGGTAACTCTTTTCTTCATCCCTCAGAATACTGAGGAAGGATGCTCTAAAGTGGCTTGTTAGAAAGGATGTCATGTGATACAGAATGTGAAACAGCTGCTGCTTTCTAAATGAGGCACAAGGGAAGCTAAAAATAAAGCAAGCAAAAAGGTAAAATGGATGAATCCTGGATGTCTTCTCCTTATTCCTAATGAAAATAACATCTCAGCATTTTTTTGAGAAACAAGGGTGTAAAATATACAGAGGAGGGTTAAGACAGACTATGGATGAAGACACCCAAAGGAGGATTCAAATAATTAATAAACAATAAATAAATAAATCTGCAACATTTCATCAGAGAAATATTTCTCCAACTGTCCAAAGTGTTTTGTTTTCCAGCAAAGATGCAAAAATCCTAAAACGCATTACACTGTGTATCGATACAACTTTTGTATTTGACTCTATTCCAGCACATCCAATATACTGGGGTGGGGAAAAGAGATGAAAGGAGGAGGAAGGATGAAAGATACTCTTATCATCAGGAAGGGAGCCACTGTGAAGGTTGAGTAACTTATTTGCCAACCAAAATGAATGTGAGGATACACAAAGGAATTTTATTCCCATGAATGCTTACCAGCTGCTTCTTACTGTACTCAAAGCATACAGATTCTTGACAATGTAGCCTACTTGTGAGTGTTTCTGAAATTTGATTTAAATGACTTAATTTCTCCTGAATATGTAAATCCAGAGATGGAAGCATCCTTAATTGTATATTACCGCTAAGGCTGTGTAGTGTGCAGGTAGGTAGGTATGTATGCCCATATGTGTGGGTAGGTATTCCCACTATTCTGAGCGCCTAGGAATGGAAGGTTTTCTTGTCAAAAGGAAGCTAGTTAAAAATAACTGTATTGCCATTTTTATTCAAAATTTTCTGTAAAGTTTTCCCATCTTGTTCACATAAGCTTTCAGTTTAAGATTCTAATTTATATGAGACTTCTACTTTATTTCTTTCTTTTTGAAACCAGCCGTCCCAAAGCAAAATGATGAGTGACAGGATGAACTGACAGGGCTGACTATGTTGAAATGCTCCCACCATTCCTGGCTTGCTGCACCTGTGGTTCACAGCACATTAGTCACGGTGTGTGCTGCAGAGCCCATGCATGCCCCACCTCTAGGTTCCGGCACTATTAATTGAATTTGGGGATGCAGCCAAACAGCTTAAAACTTTCCCTCTCATATACAATGCAGTACTTTGTCTTGTTAGGACAGGAACCTTGGGTGAGCTTGCTCAGGCACTCTGCAGAGCATTAGCACTGGGAACAGCGCGTGGGCTGAGTTTGCCCCGGCCTGCCTCCCTGAGACTTACAGCATGACTATTTCAGCCGTCACATTTCCCTTTATGGCAGGGCCTTCCAGAGCATCCACCTGCAGTAATGTAACCTGTCTGGGAGGCAGGGCTGCGTCCAACACAGCCTTGCAGGGAAGTTGATCCACTCCTCTGGCACTTGTCCTCTCAAGTGATAAAAACAACTTTATTTTAGAGTCCAATAAAAAACAATAAATTTTGACACTTCCATGCCACTCTCCATACAGTCTATACAAAACAGAGGAAACTAATATGGAATATAAATGTGCCAAACCAATTACAGTTGATCACTCATTTCAGACAAGCACCATTCAGCACTAGCTGCCACCTGAACTGTCAGCCAGGACGGGCATGATTCTGCTTAGCTCAAGAAGAGGACTGTGCCCAGCACAGCACCCATCCACAGCTAACCCAAGGGATGTAAACAAGGAAGAAACACTGTGCTTTGAGCCAATGCTCTTAAAATGCTTCAGAGCAAAAACGAACTACGTATTTGGGTTGAGGAGTGAAGGGGGACTGAAAATCTCAGAAGTGGCTATTTCAAGAAAATGATAATCAAATAATGCCTTTAAACACAGTCCATTACAGTTATATTGTAAGAAACCAATTAACCTTCTTTCAAGTATCATAGGCTCTAAGGACTCATTAAATCAATTAATAATATGATACTTCAGGCTAGTTCATCAGGTGCTATTAGTAGCACGCTCTACCACAGTTCCTTTCCCACTTCACTACAGACCAGTATTGATCATCAACATTTTTGTTGTTTGGGTTAAAAACAGGATTATATGAAGTTGTAACCTAATGTTATTAACACTGACTAAAATTTATGGACAGTAGTAACTACAAAAAAAAATTTAAAAACCATTATAAGCAAAGCAATTGTTACTAAACCAAGCACTTATTTCACAAATGCTTTTTCCCTGATCCACTTTGGGTGCAAATGGATAAGTTCATCTGAGCTCTAGTCACACAGTTGCAGCTTGCTGGTTTACTGTGGGTAACCAGCAATAAATTTATATGATCAAACCCACTGAGACACAACTGAGATCATTTTGATCATGATGTAGGAAAACAGCTAACACAAATTTTATAGCTTTCAATAATCCTGTGTGTTTCACAGACCAGTCATATGAAACTAATAACTGATGATGAAACTTTTTATTAAGGAAAATCCTTGCCAAAGTGAAGGAAGATATACTAATTCAGGAAACAACCACAGGGGGAAAACCCTCCACTAAAAGCATATTACGCCTGAGACTGAAAAGAAATGGACTTCATAGCATGATGTGAAAGTATAAATATCCATTCAGCAGACAGAAAGTGTGAGTTGCCTTCTCAGCAGCTCAGGTAATATTCCCCAAAACCAGAGGGAAGACTTGTCCCTGGCTGTATGTTGGTCCAGGACTGCCATCCTCCCTGCTTGTTCATTTTACTCATGCTGACAATACCCATCTCAACATAACATAAAGGTGGCAAAGCACACCCACACAAACTCTGGAAGCAAAAGCTACCTATATATAGATATATATCTATAAGTAAATATATGTAGGTGAACATGCCATTGAGCCAAAGGGTGTTCATTAGGCACAGTGCCCTGCTCATGGCCATCCTACCAACTTTGGAACCACGGGCAGTCCTTCCCATGCCTGCTCTGCCATACATTGTACCATCACAGGTCTCCATGCTGTACTGCACAGCATGCCATGGGCTCCTCCCACTCCACAGCCTAGTAAAGTACTACCTTCAATGCTTCTCAAAAGCATCAAAAAGTTAATGGAAGGAAAGAGTTTAAAAAGCATAAACACAGAGCTTTGGAGAAGTTTGTGCTTTAGCGATAAGATTTTGGCCATCTCCTTTCAAACCACTGATGTCTCTCACACTGAGTTACCATGATGCTTATTTGACATTTTTCTTCAATTCTGTGTGCCAAAATCAATATCATAGCAGTGGCTATAACTCTCTTTCTCACATCATATACTTGCAGCCCCACTCCATGAGCTGGGAAACCAAATAAGAAACCAAAGAAAAAACTGTTTCATTGCCAAATTGGAAGGACACTAGTAAACAAACTCTTGAAACCATCACCTTAAAAACAGACTTTCAAAACCCTTAAAAGCTTTGAGTCAGTGACCAGATGCTAATCCAAAATTTGAGTCAGCTTCTGAAGCAACCAAAATATGTCCATGCCTATCAGACTTCCAGGACCACACTCCTTCTTCCCCTGTTCTCCCCATAAAGGCACATATGCCGGCCCACTTTCGTGTCTAATACCTTGGCCCCCTTCCCAGAGCAGTGTGTGATATCCTCCTTCCACTCTTTAAAGATGTGACACAGAACCCAGCTGCAACTACACTGAGATTTGGCTACAGATACCATGTGCAGCATATCAGTTGCTGGAACTTCCATTCTGACATATAAAGCAGTGAGTTAGGATGGCTAACTAAATAAAAGATTACACAATAGTAAAATGAACCTACTTCCTTAAAGAATTTTGCAAGCTCAAATGAATACTGCAAAGTACTTTGTAAAGGAGAATCACTGTAGGAGTCATAAAGAAAGAAAGAAAATGGCCTGGGATTGTGTGATAGGACTGCTTCCTTTGTCACACTGTCAAAAGTTTTAAGAACTAAGAAATAAAAAAGTCAATTCCAGGAATAAAACCCCAACATTCAATAAGAAGAAGATTTTCCAAACTTTGTGACATTCAGGTACCTAGCTACCCTTAAAAACAATACGAATTTTATAGTCATTTATTCCTACCTAGCTTTGTAAAACCTGACTTTATGCTGCTCATTGTAAGAATCAGTTCCCCTGTATGCTACCAAATAAAATTTCAGTAATACCTACTTTAATTTCATTAGACTTTGAGGGCTGTGAAAAATATTTTAGCTGTGAAGAAGCCAGAGGAAATCTCGCTAACTTTTAATGTCAGCAATATCCCCAAACAAGATGCCAAAAGATTTGCTTCTTAATTGTGCTATGCAGTTCCTTTGACTGGCAGCTGTCTCCTTCCCTGCCATTTCAGCCCATCCCAAGAGAAAAATTCATACTTTTCCTGAATCAGTTGTCCCATGACACTCACTGGAGGTTCAGCAGCAGCAGTATGTGCACAGCTGTAAAACATCTGGCACACAGGTGTATGAAAGGCATTTGCTTGCTGTCTGGCTAGTCACCACAAATTTTTTGGAAAGATAACAAACAGTTATTGTGCAGAAAGACAGATAGTACTGTTGTGCTCACTATTGTAAGTTACGTTTATCTTCAATGGTGTAATCTCCAGAGCAAGGCAGAAGAATAAATGTTAGGAAAGAGAACTGTTATGGAAGTCAAGCATCGTCCTTCATGTTGATACTGATAATCTAGCTTGGATCCTGGTTTATTTCCAAGGAGCAAGTGGTTGGGGCTGGAAGGAGCACTTTAAATAAATCCTCTGACATTGTCTGAAACAGAATGGGAGCAAATGCTTTCCTTCGCCAGCTTGAACTTACAAGCTAATGCCAGCAACATTACAAACATTAATCTTAAATATAGCACCAAAGACAGACTAAACACAAAACTCTACAAAAGAAGTAAGGCTGTGTAAAAGCAAATTTGATCTACAAAAGGCAGCTTACACACAGCCAAGAAGAAAATTCATTGCTTTCAGCGTAAGATATTAGATATTTGGAAAAAAATACGTTAAAAAAATTAAATCAATGTCGCATTTGCCAAAGGTGGTGATAAAACAAAATTGCTAACTCCAGAGTTCTATTTAAAATAGTACAAGACAGACCTACATGGCAAAAGCGAGGAGGTAAGTGCTGCCCAGTGCCTACCATGAGCATGCAGGCACATATGTGAGCTTTAACACAACAGGTGCAACACTAGCAATGATTTTAGCACTGATGAGCCACATTCAGAATCCCTCAACAGCTTGCACTACAACTGGAAGCTGCACCTTCATCACTGCCACCACTTGGGTATGCGTTTGCTTACTCACAGTACAAACATCTTAGATTTCTGCTCGTGGATCCACAATGGACATACGGTGGCTCATGCTGTGGGCAAATGGAAGCAGTGGCTGCCATACACTTGTTCATTCCCCAGTAACTCACAAAGAAACTTGATAAGACTCTCGTGGCACTAGGGCTTTTCCTACCTGAACCAGCTTTTCAAACAGCAGTCCAAGGAACAGATTCTCTGATTTACAGTCTATTGAATATAAATGACCTGGTCTATATGACATGTCAACATCACGATTCAGCTTGCAAACTCAACCTCTTTAACACTGCACTACTCTCGATTTTCCTCTGCTCTTATCCTATTTCTGTTAAGAAAGAGCACATTCTACAGCAACATAACACCAAACTCTCAAGGGTGGACAGTGCACACAGGAAAAACAACTGTGTAATTCAATCAAATTATCCAAGCAATGTTGAAGCCAGAAATACTGACTGGTCTTTTCCTAGGACTGTCATACCCAACAAAATGTTTGCTTTTTCTTTCTACGTTAACTTTCTTCAGAAGGTTTTCTCCCCAAAAGAAAAGGCTCATCACATCTCTCAAAAGCCTATGGTTACTGAAATGAAATGGAACAAGAATGATTCTAGATGGATAGTCATGAAGACAGGAAACATCAGACAGGCATTTTAGAAGGAAGGATGAGTCTTTACTATAAAACAAAGCTTTCCAAATGTTTCCAGCACCAAAATGGACTGATTGGCAGCACGAGGTGATAGGTGCTTTGGCAGAGATAAAACTGACAATGTGAAATGAAATATGTGTAGGTTATTAAAATGGTGAGCTTTGCTGGCAGCTGGGGTTTGTTGAAATTCTAATCAAGTTTCCAAAAAGAATTCATATTTGGAATTAAAAAGGAATGCTTTATCTATTGGCAGAAGCTTTAAGGCTCATTCAATTAGTCCTGAAAACGAATGGGTGCAATATTTTTCTTTAACTGATGTTATGCAAATGCACGCATGTTTCAGTTTACCTGTGTTTCTCCAGACTTCATATTTCTCTATCCTTGCTGTTAAGGCAGCTGGAGTCAGTTAGCAAATGTCTCTCATTTTGATACGCAAACAGCAATTCAACTGTATCCATAACTCTTTACACCAGCTCTGTTCTCCATTAAGTTATCAGAACAGGACCAAGCCCTCTGAGCACATCTTTGGCAACTTTTTGATTCAAAATTAAATGCTAATGATTTACTAGGAGAAGTAGATTTACTGCTTTGCCTCCTGCAAATACTCTGTTGCTACGGTGGGAAGAGGTGCCACTCCAAACACTTCCAAAACAGGTGAAAAGTTACAAAACTCTATCTTTTTGCTTAAGAGATATGAATAATATTCTGAGATATTACCTACAGTGCTGAATGAGCAGCTACCTTTACCTTCTGATCATCCATATAGGACAACCTTCAAAAGATGAAACAAACACCTGAAAAAGAGCTAGTTCTTGCTAAATAATTGGCAAGGAGTCAGAGCAATATTCCATGAGCATCATTATGCCCTGATGTATCATCTACACTATAGCAATGTTTCATGAACTTTTTCAAAAACAGGCCTTGCAGCTGCTTGGCCTGGAGGATGTGCAATGGGATCAGTACACAAAACGGAAGCAAAACAAATACCTCAGATGCTACTGAAAATTTCTGCTGGAAATTACAAAGATTTTTGTTTTCACTTTTGTTAAAAGATTGGTGGATCCCTCCAAAGGATTTCAGATAAGCAACTAAACTTTAAATTACAACATTTAAGGTGGATTTTTTATGCTTTTTTTCCCTAGTTACCGTAACTTTTTATTATTTTATTAGCAGTAAGTGAAAACCCAAACCGACAACTTACACCACTCCTATGTTCAAGACCATGTGAACATTAGGGAGTGGGAAGGGTTAACCTGTGTATAACAACATAAGCAGGTTAGAAAGCAGTACTAAAGAATAGATACTCTGCACAAAAATTAACACAACTCTGCATTCCTCACTTTGGTCTCTTTCCTACCCTGTACTTAAGTCTCCATTCTGCCCAGGGGCTCGATCTCCTCTCTGGAAGGAGAGGACTGCAGCTGGAAGGGGATGAGGCTGCCCCTAGGCACAGGTACACGTACTCACATGCAGACTGCAGCCCTGCCCTTGCTCATCCAAGGCCAAGAGGATGGTCCTGTGGGACTGCAGGAGCTTTGTCTTAGCTCTGTGTAACCTAACTTGGGACTGGCCACCCTTCTCTGATGTGATAAGCTTGAATTTGTATACACACTCAGGTCAGCAGCTTTCTAATACCTGCTCATTTATGACATCTGCCAGTTAACATGTGGGTCACTAAATGTGCTCTGCATATTAAGTGGCTAATCTCTGGTTCTGGAAATGTTTTGGAATAAATATAACAAGCTTCAACATCTCAAAAGGATTTTAAGACTCGTGTTGCACTATCTTTCAAACAAGGCCTCAAGTGGCACATGCTACTGCTAGCAGTACTAGATTCACTTCCACGAAGTCAGGTATTTTCCCAGTTGTGTTGCTTTTGATGGACAATTTCCTTCTCATCTGAGTACAAGGACTGTACCTAACTTGTGCCTCCTCTGTGACATGTCAGAAAGTTACTGATGAAAAACACTGTGTAAGACACAGCGTGTTACTGCAAATATATTACATGATAGCCTAGCAAATGGGAAGAATGGCACTGCAGATTGGTTTTGAATGGCACACTTGGGAGTTGCTAAGGATGCCCATTGCACAGGAAACATCTACTGCCTGACATCTCACTTGTCTGCCACTGACAACCAATTTTTTATCAATTGAGGAACAACTTCCAAAATACACTTTTTGCAGCCTTTATCTACGAGTATGTGAAGTAACCTGCGAGATTAAGTTAAATACTCTTCAAAATATGCAGCACCCCCCAAACCAGTCTCCTTAATGTAAGGTCATTTCTGACGTACCTTATTTATCTTTCATGAAAGCCTCAAGGCATAAGTAGGTACACTAAGAAATCAACAACCACTTTTACAATTAGGTAATTGAGCCTGCAAATTGCAGTAAATATCCTCGGTTCCTGGCTATCAGCTGAAGGCATTATTCAGAGGAGATGTTTAATCCAAAGGGAATGCATAAGAAAGACTGAAAAATAGCTAAGTGTGCATGTGGCATTCAAATGAATACAAAAATCTCTTTCAGAACAGGAGTAAGACATTGCTTGGAAAATTATTATGTATTTTGATTACTGGAGATGCAAAACAAAATTATTAAATAGAAAACCCAAAACTTTTAAAGTCTATCAGCTGTAAGGAGAAACAAACACTGAGAACACAGCTTTGGAGACAAGACAGGAGGAGATAATATACCACCTATAAAATGATACACAAAATGGGCAAGTAAGAAAGGTGTCCTTCACAGCAAGAGAAACAACCAGATGCTGCGAATCACAGCAACTCTCAGATGGAAACAGGGTGGAGACCCAAAAGACTATTTGTTATCTGCTGCCAAAGGGTATAAACCCAGCAAATCTAGAAGAAACACATGGTGCCTACTCTGAGCACACCTGTCTTGATACCTGGATGCTGCAGGTGACCTGCACCTCCTGACCGGGAGGTGTGTCTTGGTGCTTGGGAGTAGGTAGCAATGACAGCCAGAGTGACTGAAAACTAGTTTCTTTTCCCCTCCTAATTTTGCCTCAAGATTTGCTGCCCTGTTGCAAGATTATTTTTTGACATCTAGAAAAGCTATTTATTCTTTGAAGGGCACGTGGGAAAACAGTACAGGGAGAAGAAGAAACAAGTGTTGGGAGGAGAATAAGAGGGACTGGGGGAAAAAAAAGGGGAAAATATGTCCTGTGCAAACAGGAATGGTACCAAAGCCACTTGGGAAAACACAGCAGGAAGCAGAGAAAAACACTAGCTGAACTAACACACAAGATCTCATCATCAAAATGCAAGGAACAGAGGGGCATGGCTTCAGAAGATAATTGCTAAAAGATAGAAACAATGAAGCAGCAGTAATGATGTTACAGAGTCCTTACACCTCTCTGAGGCCTGAGAACAAATACCATCTCTAATGTCGTACAAGCAACATCCATCTCAGTAGCCTTAACTTCAGGAACCATTCTGCCTGGTGTCTGTGAACTAGGTAAAATACCCATTTTGAAGACCTCGAAGTCTAAGTAGCCAAAGCAAACAAGGAAAGGAATATAAAGATGTTGGGGGTTTCTGAGAAATGCATTTTTAAAGCAGCAGTGAAGAACTACTTATTAAGAATTTATCATATGCATCTTAAAACCCATTCTCAATGGAATTAAGAATCAATATGCCATTGCATCCAAAGCCAGATAATTTAAAATGTAATTAATATTTTCTTCCATGGAAATTACATAGAGCTGTATGTACTACGCAGAATTATGTAGGGCTGAAAATAACATTATTAAGAGGTTGTGAAAAGGCAGAAACACCTGATTTCCTTTTTGCCCTCTTTTTTGGAAATTGTTTTCTTTCATTATTTCTACAGATGTAAAAAAAAATTGAATTCAGCAGCGGGTTTCCTCTGAAAGTCTATTCCTCCTAGAGTTTCCTTCCCCGTTGAACTCAAGTGCATCAGAGGATACACAAAACTGAATGAAGAAAAAGAATGGGTCCAAGATGCATTTACCTTAAACATGTATGTTCCTTCCCATTTTATCTTTGAACACAAAAAAGGCAATTAGTTCTTAACTTAGTTTTTTTCCATAAAACTACAAAAATCCTTTGAGTTTTGTCGGTTCTCTGTTGGTTTAAAACAGCTCCTGCAACTTCACTCATCATTTGTAAGGAACTGCTGTCCTATAGCAGCTGCTTTTAACACTTCCTCAGCAGAGCAGATTTATCTTTTGAAGTTCTCACTGCAGTAAGTTGCATCAGACTTATTACACACGTGGAACAAAACTAATACAAACTAGCTGGCAATGCTCCCCCATGACCTGCACTAGTGAGGAACACACCAACTCACCTATTTAGAAAATCAGACCTAATCACAACATCAAAAAGAGAACAGATTTGGATAGTCTTCTTCTGAACGTCTGGAGGTTTCGCCTCAATTTACAAATGAGTATTGCCATTTCAATCTCATCTGGTCCTGTAGGTAATTTTACCTCACACAAAATGACACACTACTGCAACACAACCAGCAGCACTGGCCCAAACAAGAGAGATCTTTACACTTCAGTTAAAATGGATTTAGGTGAAGGTTTGAATTAATTTTACAATAAAAGCAAATGTATTTTATGCACTTGGCAACCTTTCCTCCAAACTTTCCTTTAATTTGTCAACTTCTTCTATGAATTTACCCACAAGAAATTCCTTGAGGCTTCACAGATACCGACTTTCCTTTTGTTGGTTTTCACTAAACTACAGAATAAACTTTACTGGAGGGCAAAGTACAATTTACCAAAACAAATCTAAAAAGTGGAAGCTCATTCTGTGGCAAAGGCTAAATTATGTTTTCCAAGAAACACACTTGGCAGGAGTCTTAATACAGCAGACTGCCTTGGTTTCCAGAGGTTACGTCTGACTTAAGGGAGAGCCAGCAACACCAGCCCATAAACAGTAACACAACATTTAAAGGAGAGCTGGAGCAGAGAGCTGAAGATCATGAAAAGTTCAGGACTTTCTGAGATTGAATTTAGGATGTAAAAGCTGCTTACTGCTCAAGCAAGTACCATTAAGAACACACCTTTCATTCAGTACATTCCCTGGCTCACTCATGCCTGGAAGAAGCCAGAAGTCTTCTAACTGACCTCCTTCCCCACCCTTTATTCTTTTTGGCAAGCCTAGAAGAACAAGACATAGTGACACCAATGCAAAGNATTTAAAAAAAGCCCTTTAATTGCAATTTATTCTCATGTATATCCCAAGCTGAAACCGAAAACTATTTCTATTCGAAGGACCAGAGAGAATATTCTTAATTTCTGCAATGCAATGACTAGAATTTTTTTTTTCCCTCCACTAGCTTTTCTGCTTCCCACACTGGACACATTCCACCCTTTATGTCAAACGTGTCAAAATAAAAACTGCCTCCAGATGCCAAAATAGCTCCCAGGAGGAAAAAAGAGTGAAAAAAAAGGAGGGGTGGGGGG
>VYZQ01034388.1:8105-23631 GCA_013400655.1 Mystacornis crossleyi | reverse complement strand
GCGAACTAAACCACTACACCATGCCAGGAGTTTTTACACTGGTGAGCTCTGGGCAGCTCTTTTCAGGCATAAGCCAACACTGATCCCCTTTGGAGAAATCAGCATCTCTTGCATCACTTGTACAGAAGGGCTGGACGCCTCTCTCAGGAGGCGGAGATAACCTGCCTGAGTAGCACACCTGCATGTCAGTGACCAGGCTGAGGTCTGGCCCTGGAGCCATCCCTAACACCTTTCCATCTGTTGTGCTCAGACTGCTGCAGCCCCCATCCAGAGAAGCACGGGACACACTCAGCATTCCTGGAGACCAGGCTGCTGCAGCCACAGGGGCAAACCCCAGGGGAGGCACTGAGGTGGCTGACAGCAGGGTCTGGCCACTCTGTCCACGCAGAGTGGACCCTCAGCATCCACTCTGAACAGGTTCTGGTGCTTGGTGGCCCCATGAGCTTACACCACACAGAAGCTACCCCAGGAAAACATCAGTGCTGAGAGCTGGACCAGTGCATGGAGGGAGGTTCAAGAGGGCCTTCATGGGGCTGCTGCTGAGTGCAGATGGGGTTAATGAGGCACGAGAGGGTTTAAGGGGAGGCCAGAGCAGCTCAGGTCTCCAGCGTTGCTTTAAGTCTTCACCTGTAACAGCCCAAACATCCTTCACAAGACTCTAATTTCTGTGCCTGTTGTTGAACTGGAACAGTCCAAGCTTCCCAGCAGCCTGGGATCATCAGGTTCGCTGTGCCTGGGCATCTGTACACACACTGCCCTCCTGTGCAGCCCCACAGACCAGTGTCGGTGTTCCCCACCCTCACTGGCACTTCAGAGGGGTCAACAGTGCAGTGGTGCTCCTGCTGCAGCAGCTCTGTGCTGTTCATTCCAAGTTTCTGTGATTGACTGGATTAAGGGAAAAAAGTTGGTAGGATTACAGAAGGAATTTTTTTTGTGAATTTTGCACAGCTGCAGAATCTCACCATGTGAAGAAAAAAAAAACTGTTTTATTTTAGAGAAATCTGAGAGGTTATCTTAGTTTCGGCCTGACTCGAGTAGTTGTCTTGCATGCTTAAACGTATTGAATCTAGTGCCTAATTAATCACATTCTGCTACACAATGGCAGCACACTTCAGTGTATAATTTCCTTCAGAATAATATTGTTTAACAATATAGAGAACTGAAACTACGCTGTAACTTGTGGTTGCTGTTGCTCAGGCTGCGCTCCTGAGAGAGGGAACCTCTGGAGCTGAAAGATATTTCTCAGCATGCTCTGAGCAAAAGCAGTAAATGCAACATTTCATGATCTCCACTGAAAGAGAAAAGTCTTCAGACAGGAAACAGGGCTGAGATCAAAATTAGTGTTACAGGAATAGCTTTCAGATCTGGCTTGCTCTTTTCTGGGGTGATTTATTTAACTCCTTCAGCTGAAGATATTGCCTTACTACTGCTGGAGCTGCAGCTTAGCAGAGAGGGGGAAATGAACAACAATGAAAAATTTATAAATTTATAAATGCATATATTTTATTCAGATATAAATGAATTTCTCTCCTTGAGAAGAAAACGTGGAAGTTGTCAAGGAAGGCAACATCAAATAAAAGAAAAAGCTTAAAAAGAAAGGAAAAAATTGTGTCCTACATTGTGATGAACAGTAATTCAATTGTACTCCTTGGAAATATTCTGATAAGGCAACTGAGGTAGTTACACATTATGTGATAGAGAGGGACAATTGTTACTCTCCACAGATCAGAATGAGCCATCTTGGGTGTACAGGCTATCAGCCAAGCTGTCACCTTATTTGTTAAAATTAGTAAAAACAAGGAAAAAGTAGTTTTAAGGATTTTAGCTGCACTGCATTTCAAACCATAAGAAGTTGGCAGCTGTCTGCCCTTTAAGCTGCATGCCACCCAGAGAGACAGTGACAAACCGTGACCTAAATCAGACTGGTGCCATCCCTGGCAGGCAGAACCCCTCAGGGCAGCTGTCTGCTGGGCCTAATGCTGCATTTCTCTGGGGGCTTACAGGTGTGCACCCCAAGCAGGTACCACCCACACAGAGCAAGGCAAAGGTCAGTAGCCACAATCACCGCTATTTTCAAGTAAAGGACCAATGGCTCAGATTGATTTTGACTCTTCCAAAGGTGGGATGTGAGAGGATGAAGGTGCACGGTGGTTAAAGTGTGAATCCTCAGAGCTAAGAAAAGAGCAGAAGCCTATATGATGCTCTGTCTTGGTGGTGAGGAGCAAACATCCCATCCCAGCACGGGGAGGGGAAGGCCTCAGCACAAGTCACACTAACCTCCCCAAAACACCTCCCTCCCATGGGGAGGAAGAAGTAAAGGGTTTTCAAGCTCTCTTTCCTCTAACCACAGGCAAACACTGGATCCTCCAGCACTGAAAGCAAAAGCAAATTCCCTACCACAGAAGTGAATGTTGGGATTTGTTCGTTCAGGGCCTGACTCTGGGCTGGAAAAAGGCTGTAGCTTCTGAGTGGCTCTTCACAGGCTGCCAGGGCACACACCCTGACCCCATGAGGGCACTGGAGCTCCTGCTGCAGAAGGGAGGAGGGGGTTCAGCCCTGCGGCTCTAACATCACTGCACACATCAGGGACACATACACAGAGCATTAATCACTGCTAACACAGGGACTACAGCCATCCCTGCTTGTGCATTTCTGACTCTAGAATCACAAAAGAGGCATTTCCAGAGATTCACATCTTGCCCAGCAAAAAGCTGCTTTGTTCAGTGCAGCCAGCTTCATTCCGTGTGTCACCAAAATCACTGTAGGCAAGTCTGTAAGACTGTATAAAGACCTTGCTGAGCATCACCGGGTGGAGCCCTGTGATCAAGTTCTCTGACCTAACTGAGTAAAAAATGCTGCCAGAGTTGAAGCATTCAGCAGTTCTCAGCTCCTTTCCCCTTCCATGTGCTATTTGCAGCTGGTGGTCTCTCTCTGTGGGTTCCCTGCCTGTGGGGCTCCAAGGTGGCCAGAAGACCTCCTGTCCTACTCCAGCAGAGTCCACCTCTGAGATGTGGCAGGTCCCACCTCCAAACTGACAAGATTCCCGAGTAGGGTATCAGAGACATGCTGGAAGATGATCTGTTCCATCCTGCCTCCTGCAGTGATGGGCAGGCAGCATCCTGCTTGGTGCACACCCGGCAGCACAGAGGACTGGCCACAGCAATCACAGCGTGCTGGGAACAGTGATCTGCATGAGCAAAAACTCCTCCGCACCACTTCCAGCACTGCCAGCAAGTTGCACGGCAGAATTTGCCACGGTCCCATCCCACAAGTGAATTATGTTTCTGGCCCATGATTATGTTTCTGGCAAGCACTGAGAGAAAGCTTTGTCCCTCACCGAAGATTCATATTCAACCTTACTAAGTGGAGCTGGCCAAGAGCAGAGGAGGGAGCTGGAGTGAGGGAGTCCCCAAACCCTGGGGCAATGCAGCTCAGAGGAACTGTGCACAGGGGTTCGCTGACTCAGGTTCATTGCAAAATTATTTTCCAAAAGGAATGCACAGATGATTTAAACATGATTTCTTTTTGGAAATACCTGAAGTTGTATTCTTCATCCTGTAACAGACTGAGGTTATTTCCAGTCTTCATTTGGTCTCAGTTATCACTGTGATCATCAGCAGTCTGCAGTGCAAAGAGACAAGTCATAGGCTCTCCTCTAAATCTTGCTATTGAGAGTGATTACTTGGCCTTGGGTAATGAATTAGTCCTATTATACAGCAGCTGGCACGGTAGAAGCTAATCTGCTGCTCAGGCAGCTCATTACATGGGCAGGGCTGGAACTGCTCAGCTGTGTGCTGCACACGCAGCCCTCAGCAGCATTTTTGAACTGAATTCTGCACACAGTTCTTCAGGACTACAAAACAAACTACATCTATCAAACCAGTTTCTGTCTGTTCCTTTCTGAGTTAAGCATTTGCTCAACCCTTGGAAATACAATTCCTCTTCTGTGCAATTTCTACATGGCACTTTGCCTTATCTGTATCAAATCCAAACTCTGTTAATTCTTCATTCTCTGTCACCCCTTGCAAACTCTGTCACTCCTCATCTCCATTTTTCTCCTCCAAACTCCTCTGTACCAATTATTCCTTCTACCCCACTACCAAAAGCTTGCCAGCTCTGCCTCCTCTACGGCCAAATTTCACTTCTGTAGCTACTGGAACTGCTCCCGTTCTGCACTAGCTTGTCACTGTAGGTCTGGCTTTGTGGTTTTGTGGCAATGGCTCAAGGAGGAGCATTTCAGCACACGGCAACTGCAGGGTTTCATTTTGGAAACATGAACAAAGGGCTAAATAAGTGAATTAGAAAGGATCAGAAACACAAAGCAGATCCAGCCAGTCAATTTAAAAGAACATTCTGAAAGTGCTTATAGATGACCACAGTAAAACTAAGCAGAATGACAGAATAAACTCAATAGCAATGTTGTAGCTATGGTGGCACAAACATCTGTGTGTGGTACCCTTGGGAGTGCTGATACCTGCTGTTAGACCAACTATCACAGGTATGCTTGTGAAAGCATAAACTCCTTTCTATGAAGACTTTCAGGAGAAAAGAAGCAGTCAAGGAGTGAAAAAAATACTATACAAAATAAGAAATAGATAAGCCAGAAGGCAAAGAGCAGAAGCAAAAAAACGTGAGTCTTCCTCAAATCAAAGGTCAGCCACAAAGGTCTGGTTATGTGTCTGAGGAGTGATGATGCCAGTCACTCCTCTGACAATTCAGGAAAGGCAAGAAATGTGTTGTAAATATGTTCAAGTTATACATGATTGTTTACATGGGCTCTGGTAAGTCTTCAAAGAACAGGCAGCAACACAGGAAACAAAATACACTAGGAATAAATGCAAAGTATTACATATGGAGGTAATAATTGGAATTCTGTTGTACTTTTCATGTCCCAAACAATGTCAAGCTCAAAGATCCTTGTTCATTCCCCCAGCCTTCCACAAAAGCTGGTCTTTTAGCAGCCCAGGGAGCTGCTTCACATTAACCCCTTCCATGCTCCCCATTCCACTGCTGCATTTTTCTCAAGCAGTCTCAGAGCTGCTTGGCCTGTCCCTGGCTGAAGGGCTGTGAGAGGCTGAACAGGAGCTACAAGCAGTGCTGAACTGCCAGGAAAGACACTGCAGGTGCAGTAAAAAAATGGCATTTAACCCTGAGCTAACAAATCTCAAGGAAGTTTTTATCGTGACTCCAAGTAATACACAGGGGCAAGTTTGGGAAGATCAAATGAATGGCTTGAGACTTCTAACTCTGTGCCTCTGATCCCTCCCCACTCTCACACCTTTCTCCCTTTTATCCACTGTTGGACTTGCCAAGAGTGAGAGGGCATTTCAGAGATGAAAATTCAGTACATATGGGACAGCCTGATTATTCCAGACTTCACTTCCAGCCCAGAGGAGCTCCTGGCTTTCTCTCTCTGTGATGGGCTAGAGTCTTGCAGCTTGCCCCTGCTTTGGCAATGCTGCCCAGCTTTGGATTCAGTAGCTGGGCTGGGCAGATCCTCTGCAGCTTTCATGTCAGCTGTGTCCCTTCTTTGCTGAAAATCATGGAATATCTCATCGGAGCACTCTGTAGAACATCACACACCTTCCTTATGGACCTTGGTCTGATCCATTTCATGATACAAAACCCCAGATGTTCCCAAGACTTATTACATCTAATTACCTGTTATTGAGGTTTTTTTCCACAGTGCAAAGAGAGGCACAGAACTGATGGATATGGGCACATGAAGTGATAGCCGGCAAAGGAGTTAAAGTTGGAATGATTTTGTTCCTGTAGACTGTGGCAGCAGAGGCCATTCCAAGTGCCACAGAGCTGGGAAAGCCCTGAGAGATCCGCGCAGTAAACAAACTCAGTGCTCAAACAAACACTGGAAGACCACGGTGCTTTTGCTGCCAGCATCACAGTGGGAATATCTGTGGCTAAAGAACAGTCTGCACAGTCTACTCTTACCAACCATGAATGCAGGAAAAATGCCAGACAGGTCTCAATCGATGTCAAAGGAAGATTTTCAACCTTTGCATCTGCACCTGTTGAGGAGCTCAAAGATTAGTGACCAAAGTCATCTGTCAGTCAGCCTAAATTAACTCCAAAGTGCCTCATGCTGATGACTGAGTACTGAGGGGACTGCTCACCAATGCTGACAAAAGTGCACGTTAAAAGATGCTGGCCAACTCCGCTGCCAGATATACTCTACAAAATGCAGAGTGGCAGCTCCTGAGTAACCCATGGCACCCCTTTCTGGAATGTGCCAGCAAAAAAGAAAACCACAAATGTACTGGGCTAGTACAAAAGCTATTTTGATAGCGTGATGTAGAAAACTGGATTACCAGTACAAGCAAAAAGCTTTCTCTGCTGTTCCATACGCCTGTAAAAAGATTGCTTCCCAGGGCAGTCACCACTGCAGGTACAGAGAAGGTATCAGGGCAGGGAGGGTGCTGTTAGGGAGTCTGTATCCCAGAAATGGACAGCCTGCTCCCCCTCTCAATCACAAGTGCACTTGTGCAGCTATGGCAGGTATGCAAGGGGCTCTCCCCTGCCTAACCCCGTGTGGCAGGGGCTCAGCCTGCTCACCTGCTCTGCAGGTACAGTGCAAACCTGTCAACAGCCCTGCCACATACCAACCCTGTACAGCAGGTCCTCTCAACAGGTAATGTTTTACACAGTGGCGTGACATAAAATATTCCAAATACGCTGAAGCATACTTATATTTTTCAAGACAAACACTAGTTAAAGCACAAACTTGGAAAATAGTGGCTGAGCAAACTGTTGGCCCTGGTTTCACGCTGTTCTGCATACTCAAGGGCTCATACCAATAAAAGGTAATGTGACATGGAATAAAATATGGCAAATGACGCTTGGAAGTGACACGAGCTGATGGCAGTGTGCAAAAGCACAGTGTGGGGACCACCAACTCCACTGTGCTGCTTTCAGGTTTCCCCAGGTTCTCTGTCCCTGTGTGCAAACGCAGAGCTGTGCAGGTTACTGGAAATGAGCACACACGGAGCAGCCACTGCACCCCAGCCCCAGCTTTTGGGAGGCTTCCAGCAAAGCTGCCATGAGTGCACAGGAAGCAAGGCACAGCCCAGAAGTGCTGGATGCTGAGAAAGCTGCCCAGAATGAGTGTTCCCTGGGAATGTCAGAAATCAGAGACAGTGCCTTATATCAAACACTCCAAGACACAAGTTAGTAGTGGCTGGCTCCCTTTGCTCTGCCCATGGCGGGAACAGGACAGACACATGCAATGTGAGAAACTCCTGCTGCCCTGGGCTGTAGCACGGCCACAGTCCCAAACGTTTCCAAAGAGAGATACTATCTGCTGCTGTTATTGTGGGGCTTCTCCAAAACAGACAGTGTCCTATCTTTGGGATAGCACTTGGTGTCAGCAGTCAGAGAAATAACAAAACCAGGCCCTGAGAACATACTCAGACATTTCAGATTCTGAGCATTGGGGCACATTACTGATAATAATGTACTTCATGGGCATAAGCAACCATGGAAGAAAAGGAATCACGGAGCATAAAACACAGGTTTAATCCAGTCAGCTAAATAATCAGTTAATTCTACATGGTCATTTATTATCCCACAAGTAAAAGTGAAATAAGTAGGAAAAAACCAAATCCCATCAAAGCTGCCGGAATTTTCTGGTCTTGATTACAGAGCCAAATTTTCCATTTTGTACACCAAAGTAAAGCTTTGTTTTTAGAAAATAAGTATCTGGCATCTTCCCATTATTCCTGCTGTGTCTTTTTAAACTACATTCAGTATAAAGTGCTGTGTAGTGCATTGAGCACCGGTGTATGTGGCACAACACTCAAGGCACTGAAGGTGCATTTTGCACCCAAGCTGGACAGTGAGACTTGAGTTGCCCGTGTTTACTGCTGCAGAAATCACTCTTGTATTTTTCTATGCCCCATTCAGAGCACAGAATGAGCCGGAAATTCTTTAAGGAACTAAGCAATCTTCAAGTGAGTCTTTAAATGATCCACATTTTTCATGGTTGCTGTATATCCACCCTTACCGTGCAGGTGCACAGCTACTCATTTAATCTTTCACATCTAGAAGGCAGATGTCTGCAGGGAGACTGTTTTCAGACTCTCTTTGTAATCCACAGGCCATAACAGATACTCCAGTTTAAGCCTTCCATGGCACTTTTTCATTTTTTAGTTAAGGATAAAGGAAACACATCTTTAAAAGTTCTGTCCAATGCACTTTTTGTGAGGCCAACAGTGTGACTGTTCTCACCTGATACAGAAGCAGCACCTATGAGCCCAGCTGCTGCAACACCCCAACTTGTGCAGGGAAAGGAGGAGCTCGCAAAAAATGCCATGACCATCTGTAAGACCCCTCCCTTCAAAAATTTTGGCTATTTATGGTACTAGTCAGTTTTTACATTTTATCTCTAACTTCAACAGTGGGAGACAATTATTGCTAGATGGATAACAGACATCACTCTTACAGGAGAGGGATTGTGAACTGCAGCATGACATTCCCTTCACATTCTCCTGGGGCTTTAAATTCCCACAGAACCTTGATTAAAGAGTGATTTTTTGGCAGCAAAACATCATTTCATCACCCTTTTATATTTGATTTCATTCACATTTGCCAGAAATATCAGTGGTCAGATGATCACAAGATTCAACTCTAAAAAATACAGTTACAGAAAGTCAGAGATAGAAAAAAGACACTGTGAAACTAAACCACAAGGCAATACCACAGGATTCTCATTGTCACTCCTCTCATGAATACCTCACTTTGGACAAGAGTTTGCTGTTGAATCATGCAGAGCAGACCAGCCTCAGCACCTGTGAGCACTGAACTTTGAAAACTTCACCTTCTCCCTGAGAAAACACCCACAGCAGCTTCCATCTACAGCCATGCAAATCTCCCCCTCTGCCGTCCTTAGGGACCCGTCCCTGCACCAAGAGAATGAAAACCAACCTTCTACACCAGGGGAAATGCCATCCCCACTGCAGCTGTGGTTGCTGCCCCAGCACCATCTCTCAGGGGCAGGAGAATGGCCAGAACACTCAGGATGGTGTCACAAGCACCCCTGGGAAGGAGATAGGAATACCAGTCCCAGCCTGGCAGTGATGCCATCCACTCTTTGGGTTGAGCACCCACAGCCTTATCACACCAGACTGAAGACCAGATTCCTTACCCATCACCCAAGACTGGAGCACTACTTGCTCCACAGAATATCCTTAGAAAAAAAGCAGTGGCAGCAGCCACATCTGTACCCAAGATCAGCACACATCCCCTCGGTTCTTGTGGCTCATGAATTTTATGTTAAACTGATTTTTGAGTGGGGAGATGGAGGAATGAGAGAGAGAAAACAAACTCCAAGGATGTAGAAGAACTTTCTGAAAAAGCAAAGCACCATTGCTGTGTGCAGGAGATACGGACACCATGTATCAGGGCTCAGGTACCCATCCAGGTGCATACACCACCTTATTCTCCTTTGTGCATCAGAAAAAGCTCTGTACCAACACGTCCTCTCTTTTAATACATACCATACACATCATACAGCTCCCATGATGGCAGAGAGCAGTTTGGCACAGAAATCCTCTACACATTCTGTGTTACTACAAATAAAAGGCATTTTAATTTCAGTGTATTCCTTTCATCCTTTTTCTCTGACTCCCCAGGCACCACGAAGGAAGAAGTCTGTGACATGCCATGCCATGCCATGCCTCCTGCAGCTGGATGTGCAAAACCTCCATGCTCAGCTGTTTGCACATCTCCATGTCCACGTGGCAGCTGCCCCAGGTTGGGTTAGGTGAGGTGAGTTACCCACTGAGTATTACACAGCAGTGGAAGCAATGAACCATCTGTCCCACAGTTGCAGGTGAAGCCTGCGACAGGGAGAAGCACACCATTCCTTCCTTCCTAAGTGCCTCACAGTTCTGGTAAATCAAGCTGTGTAACGTGCAGATAAGATCACTGGCAGCTCGAAGTCCTACTCAGTCCAGCCCGCTCAGTCAGATTCCAGAGCCACCTCCATCCATTCTGGAAGCACACGCTGTGCTTCAGACAGAGACTTACATCTGTGGGATGACTGAAGCTATAAAAAGTGCTGACAATTTCCAGAAAATTTGCATATGTTGCTGCTGCCGCTGCTTATATAAGTGATTCCTAGTTAACTACAAATACAAAAATCAAGGCCCAAAATAGATTTCAAAAGAAACCACTTGCAAATGTGACTGAATGACACATCTCTCCAGTCCTCCAAAAATCACTTGTCTAGAAAAAGCAGACGCAACAGAGGTTTCTCAAGAGGGTCCCATGCAAAGCACCTCCTGGAATACACACCCCTGAGGTCTAACACCATCCCACTTTCTCAACATCTGTGCTGCCTTGTGCCGTAAAGACTGGCACAAACTGGAGCACCTGAGCCTTGTGCCAGGTTGCTCTTACATCTGGAGCTGTACAGATCTTTCTACACACATCATCATCCCAAGCATCCCTGATGCACTTGGGGTGAGGAGGCAGCCAGCCTCCGGATAAGAAACATGAGCTGTTGAGAAATCCCTGTGTATCACACACCACATTCCATTGGCTCTATACCTGTGTACAGCACCTCCTCGCCTGCATCTGCACAGACTCCTTCTTGCTCCAGGCTGGGAAGGCCCATTGCTTAACCTGGGGCTGCGACAGTCTGGTACCAAGGGGCCCTGGAGGGCTCTACTCAATGGTCAAAAGGTCAGGCAAAACTGTAAAGCACACGGGAGGGAGGAAAGGGTCAGAAAATCCCTGACTTTCAGGTCTCATGCCTGCCACAGCTATTAATCACCAAAGGAGGGGTGAGGGTTGAAGCTGATGGTATCTACTCAATAGGATATGGATACCAAGCAACAACATCCTCCCTCCCCAAGCCCTTCAGCTTGCAGAAGGGTGCTGCTTGCTCACAGACCAAGCTCAGCCAAAGCAAAACCACATGAATCTGACAGCAGTCTTCAGGATTCCTCTGGTGTCCATGGATTCTCACGCTCAGGAAATACTGCTTAGGGACCATTTCACCATTAACCTACTACCTACAACAGTGTAAGAAACTGTGTTTGATTTTCCAACACAAGGAAGACAAAGACACACTGGAGAGAGTCCAGCAATGGGCCACGACGATGATTAAGGGACTGGAGCATCTGTCATACAAAAAAAGGCTGGAAGAACTGGGACTGGTTAGCATCAAGACAAGAAGGCTTGAGAGGGATGTTATCAATGTGGATAAAAATCTGTGGGGGGGAACAGTAAAAAAGCATACAGACTGTTCTCAGTGATATCCAGTGAAAGGATGAGATGCAATGGGCACAAATTAAAACATCGGAAATCCCTTTAAAGGGACACAAATTCCTTTAAAGGACATAACAGAAAACTGTGAGGGTAGTTAAACACTGGAATACATTGTCCAGAACAGTTGTGGTGTCCACCCTTGCACACATTCAAAACCTGACAGAAACAGCGAAGCAAGCCAGACTAGCTGATTTCCAAAGGTCCCATCCAACCCAGTGGTTCTGTGAATAAGACCAAGCAGCCTCCTCAACTGCTCCCAACCAGCCCAGCCTCAGGGAACCCATCTGGAACCCCACCACGAAGCCGACACCCTTCCTTTCTCCCTTTGCTCTCTGCTTTTGATAGTGTTTATGGTTTATGCTATCACTTTTGCTCTATGAGAGCAGGATCCTCGCCAGAGCTCACAGAGACGTCGTTCCTGGCTTGTCCCTACCATGCGCTCCTCCAGCTCTCACTGCTTCCATCACTGCCTTGAGCAGGAACCTCCAGCCATCACTGTTTTCCTCTAACCCTCCACTGTGTGCTTGCAGCAGCCCTGTGGGAAAGGAAACCAAGGATGCCAACTGTCTTTACCTCTTTGTGTCTCTCTAGCCCCACGTTTACCACATTTTTGGTCCTTTCCTTGATCTTCTGTGATGAATGAATTGAAAACACACTTTTGCTAGCAAAAGAACAGAGGAGGTAGTAAAGGCAACAATCTCTCAGGATCTCTGGCACAGGGCTTTGTTTCCCGCAAGCCACCTTCATGATTTCCTCAGAGCTGCCCAACTCTACATTTGCCATGACAGCCTGTTCAGGTCACCCACCAGCCATGCATACCTAGTTTTCTTTGCAAGACCCAAGAGCTACCACACAGTGCGAGGGCACCTGAGGCGGGAGAGCCTGTCCTGTCCTCAGCCCCTGGAGAAGCCAGCTGGAGCCACGCGATGGATGATCAGTGCCGGCAGCTCTGCAGCCTGGCTGCCTCTGAGGAGACTCAGGTGCTGTTGGTGCAGCAGGTTCTTCCCAAGATAGTGACAGCATCAGGAACAGTCACTTCTCCTCCTTCCCTGAGGAACCAGCGTGCCACAGACTGGCTGCTCAACCACCGCTCAAGGGTGGGAGAGATTCCCCTCTCTGCTGTTCTTCACACTTTTCTCACTTCCCTCTCAGGACCAAAACTTAGCACAGACTTTCAAACCAGTGCTGTCAGAGGAGATCCCAGAGCTGGCAAATGTGAAGAGAATGAGAAAATCCAGCCTTTCCGTCTAAACATGGTGCAGGCTTCAAGCCACAAAGGCTTCAGAAGAAGGCCACCTCCTTCTGGTAGCTCCTAGCCACCCGACAGACTTTGCTGAGAGAAGAAAGGGTGTGTGCTGTGGAGGGCAAATGCTGCCAGCCCCAGCATGCTTCCAGCAATGCCGTGAGCCACGTTCAGTCACTGCTGTGGCAGAAAATGCAGCCAGATCTCCTTCAGGCTCCAGAGAGGGCACAAGTAGTTGTTAGGGCAAACTGGGCACAGGGAAATGAGGGCAGGACAGAGGCAAAGAGTAACACCTTCCTCTTTAAACAACAATGTGTGGTCAAGTTCAGCTGAGGACAGAGCAACGAACCTTACTGAGAGCTGCAGGGCTAGGGCCACCCAAAGCTCATAGAAGGGCTGGCTGGTACAGAAAGGAGACTCCTGTACATGGCCCCATCTGGACGTGCACTGTGACCACTTCCCTGACATCAGCTCCGATGTCAGTGTGGCTGGGCAGGGACTTGGATCAGAGAACAGAGAAGGAGAGTATTTCTATTGTGGTGTCTTTCAGATAGATCAGGTCCCTGAGCAAGCTGTTCACCTGCACACAAAGGATAAGCTACCTCTAGAGAAGGGAAAGGCTCCCTGAACAGAGCTATGAGAGACAGACACACACAGAGCTTCCTTCTCACACATCTACCATGATGTATGCCAAGTACCTGTGATCCCATGGATTTGGTTAATTAGCTCTCATTTGACATATTTTTAAACTCTGGCTCACAGTCCTTATTAGGTACCATCTCTGGAGTAAAGGAAAACGTGCCGGAGCGAACACACTCAGCCCTTGCCATTTTTCTTGCCTTCTTTCTAAAGGTTTGCCCAAGAGAAAGGCGGCCAGGCTGTGTGGACAAGTGGTCTCCATCAAAGCTGTCAGTGGTACACGAGCCAAGGGTCAGAAAGGCACATCTGTGGGGCAGTGGGCACTGACCCAAGCAAAGTGGAACTTCCTCAGACTTAAAGGGGAAAAGAAGGGTTTCTGAGAAGGAGATGACAGGAAAACAAAGTTATGGTATTTTGAAGCAATTCCCCACTGCCTTTGCTGAGCAGGAACTTTCACATCTCATGATACATTTTTCCTCAAACGACTCCTAAATTCCTAGATGTGTAAACATTTAGCAAGCTGTAAAACCACAAACATTCACATATCTCAATAAATGATCTGGTAGGTGGCAAAACTGACAAACAATAGGACTCACACATTCTAAAACTAACAAAAGAAATCCCAAGTGCGCCAGTTGCATGGGAAAGTCTGTGGCCTCACTCTTGTAGCACTGCGTGGGTAAGTCTCACTACTACTTTCCTGTCTTTCCAGGTAAAAATAAGAAACAGAAAGTCAATGGAAACATCATAGATTTTTAAAATTTATTTGGACAAGATAAACGAAAAAGATAAATAAAAAGGCAGTGTCAGATCTGTGGGAAAAATGTCCTTTTGCATAGAATCTTTTGCTCACAGAACACTGCTCTACATGCAGCTGGTGGGCAGGTTTTGCTCAGGACTCTACTTCCTGTCTCTCTGGATTCCCTGGAGGGTGTGCATGGAAAACCTGGGATGGGCATTGCTTGCCTTGCACATAAGCAAAGCGGGCTGGCTGATTCCCCCTAGGATGGAGGACAAAGAGAGGCTGACCTAAGGAATGTGCTGCTAAATGGCTTCAGCCCAGCCACCGCAGGGAGATGCTCCCGGAGACCACTGCCATGCCCACATCCTCGGTGCAGGTTCCCAATGATAACAGGGCATGGCCAGTGAGGAGAGGACTGATGGGGTCACAGCAAGTTTTTGCTTTAGTACACGAGATGTTTCAGAATTCACATGCAGAGATTGTGAAGGCACTCTTCATGGACGTATCTTTTACCCTCATATTGTGTCTTGTTTGCACGGACTGAAAGCAATGAACACATTCAGGCACAAGCAGTCCCAAGGTGGGAATCCAGCTGTCACCCCAGCTGTCAGGGCCCTGAAAATGACTGAAGCTGACAGAACTTCTCAGCATCCTGACAAAGTCCATGACCTCTGGGTCTGCACAACCAGCCTTAACCCTGCTGGGGCTCCCTGAGCCATGGCACAGGTTTGGCAGCAAGGTGTCTGCAGCCAGCTGGGGAACTGCTGCAACAGAGGGAGAGAAGGAGAAGGCTCCAGAGACAACTTAAGAGACTCTTCCAGTATATACAGGTACTGGAGAGAAACTTTGGACAGGGGCATGGAGTGACAGGACAAGGGGGAAAGGCTTCCAGCTGAAGAAGGGCAGATTTACACTAGGTATTGGGAAGAAACTCTCCTTTGTGAGGGTGGTGAGGCCGCGGCACAGGATGCCCAGAAAACCTGTGGCTTCTCCATCCCTGGAAGTGTCCAAGGCCAGGCTGGACAGAACTTGGAACAACCTGGTCTCGTGGAAGGTGTCCCTGTTCATGGCAGAGTGGGTGTAATGGGATGATTTTAAGGTCACTTCCAGCCCAAACCATTCCGTGATTCCATGATTCTATGCCCGAATTACCTCTTCCCCAACATAAAGCCATGACATGTTCAGGGAAAGGAAATGAGAGGGGGTGGGAGGGGGGTAAGGGAGAGAGGAGGGAGCGGAACTTGCCCAGCATCTGGCCCTCGTGAGTGACTGACAGGGGCTGCATCACCGCAGCCCCTGATTTCTGCTGCTGTTCAGCGACTGTGAAAACCCAAGCGTCCGGAACAGCCCGCAGCTCGTCACGCACCTGAGCTCTGCCGCTCCATGGCTACAGCTACAAGTACCAAAGGCTCTGGCTGCCGGAGCGAGGCCGGGCAAGCGGATTCTTATAGCACCCGGCAGCGTCAGCCCGGGGTGCCGGGGCACTGCCCGGGGCAGGGGCACAGCCATGCCGAGGGGCGCCCGCACCAGCAGCGCCGCGATGGCCCCGTGTGCCCCCCGGGGCCGCCGGTGCCCCCGCGGGACATCCCCGGGCCGGCCCCTCCCGTTCCCCGCTC
>VYZQ01034386.1:0-11948 GCA_013400655.1 Mystacornis crossleyi | reverse complement strand
TCCAGTCTGAAGAGTGAGATGTTAGAGTGGTTGTAGGGATTCAACAAGATATATAAATTCAAGTATTTCCTACTAGCACAATCCATGGAGTCATATGATGCTTCCATGTAATTAGTGATGACATTTTCAAAACAGAATAGCCAAGAGGGCAGTTTGGCTCTGTGTTAAAAATTTCGTATTGTGAAGCTGATAGTTAAGAAGATTCCACACAGAAGAATCACATCAGACCTCAAGCGGATGCTGTTTTATTACTGATGTAACACAGTGGTGATATTAAAAGTCTTCATCGCCTCCCTTGAATGTAATGTCAAAACAGACCTATATATTTCATAGTTCTGACAGGACATTTGTAAGACTTAACACTGCTGGGTTTAAAAAGATGGGACACATTCTTTTCTTTCTATAAAATTAGGCTGCTTCCAAAGGGCAAAAGATTGAGGTAGTGCTTCAGCTTTATTCTTTCTCAGTTGAAGGTGATGGAAGACCATGAATCTTTAAAGAAGGCAAGGCAAAGAAGTGGCAAGAGAAGAATATGGGAAGGGTAAAGATAGCCCTTAGCAAAGAAAAATATGTATTATTTGAAGTAGTGAAAGTTAACGTGCTTTCTGTTTTGCCAACTTGTAAATGTTTAGTGATTTTTTTACCTGAAACAGTTTAAATTTTTTGTTTGTGGTATATTGTAAGATTTTCTGCAAAGCTGTGTACACATGTATTATGCATTAGAAACATGCTGCCAAGTGACTCCTCTGCAATCTCCCCTCTGTCTGCAGTGGTGCCAATTTGACACCTAGAAGTCTGAGTTTCACATCCAGACCTGTGCCAAACTCTTCTGGATTTCAGCTCACTTGTATTTCATTGGTCAGAGAAGCAGTTGGTGCCTGTTGACAGTGTCCTGTTGCTGCCACTGTCCGCGGGGGCACTCCTGTGCCTCGTGTCTCCCAAGAGGTTTGGTTGTGTGACCACGCACCCAGCTGGGAGATCCCCTTCTCCCACACATGGCATTTGCAATCCTGAGCGGCACTGTCAGGGTGAGTCCTGGCACTAACGTCACTGCCTGTGCAACAGGCAGTAAGTTTTCTTTAAAAAAAAAAACAAAAAAAAACCAACGCAACAAACATGGGAAGAAATAAAGCAGCACGTTCATGTGTGAGAGTTGGGAAGATAAAAAAGAGAGATGAGGAAATTAAGGTAAATTAACTCAATTGCTTACAGCAATTTGGGGGACTGAATATCTTTTCCAAATGATGTTTTTTCCCATCTATACTTTTTCAGAACAGTGACTTATATTCCGAAGTATTTTATTTATCTACATGCAGCTTCATAAAGACCAGGTTTGATCTTGCTGAGTTTTGTTTTACAATTATTGTTCTTCCTGTTTTACATATAGATAAACACAGAAAGAACAGCTTTGAATTATTTGTAGCAATTACGTTAAATCCCAGTTTTCCGTGCGTAATGTTATCTATACTCTTGAGGATCATGATAAATACTTTTAATATACTTTAATGGGCTACTCTTACAAGGAATTTTGCATTGCCACAATAGAGGCAGCATTACAGTAAATTAAATTACAGTGCACACAATTAAATAGAATAATGAAAAAAAAATCAGACTTGGAGCAACAACTCTTTGGAGTCCCCTGAAATTCAATTCCACAAGAAACATAATAGAAGAAGATGGTGAGTGAAATTTAGATTGCTAAGTTAGATATTATTTAGTTTGTAATATCTCCATCAGGGATTAATGTTCTCTTATTCAGAGACATTGATTAGTCTCTGGATCATTTTTCAGATTGATTACTGTTGTAGTGTAGCATTCCTTTTTCATTTATCTACCCAACATCAATATAACTTTAAAGATATAACTTCATCTCAGTACAGTTATTATGCAATCCACAATAATTTGTGGCTTCTCAATAATAGCTTTAAGGAAACCTGTACAGATTTAATTTGAGTTTATAGGCATTTATTACAAGAAAAACCACCCCATCTGCCTTTCATCTTCTCTGAAAAAAAATTCTCTGATGGAGAAGTGTTCTCTGACAAGCTTCTTTTCAAGAATGCTTGAATGTGAGATACATCTGTGTTTTATCAAACATGGCTAAAGTAAGGCATATGTGTATCTCTGACAGTTATGATTTTTAATATGCAGTGAAATCAGAAGGTATGATATTAGCATTGCAAGTGATATTATTTACTTTTTCCTCATTTTTCTGGTTTCTGTTCTTTTGTTCGGAAGTGAACATGAATTCAGTCCAGTATGGAGCTGGCATTAGGAGTCTGCAGGACTATGAGGTTTTCCTTTAGTTTCCACCACTGTGCGGCTCTGACTGTATTTCTCAGATTCTTACTTTCCTCACAGTGAAGGATAACAGCTCATGTCCATCTAATTTAGAGGTGTCTACAGAGAAATAATTTGTTGATAATTACAAATCTTTTTACAAACGCAGCATGTTACCGCACTAAATTCAGAGTTTTCTGAGTTCAGATGAATGAGCTGTTATCCCTGCATCTGTGGATGTGCTCAAGGCTTTCAGGCTCTTTTGCCTATTTTTTTAGTGATAGGATATTGTATCTATGTGTGAACTCAGATATTCCGTTGGTTTGAATCAGATCAAGTCCATTTATAGTCCAAAATAGAATGAATTTTTACTTTTGCAGAATTTGTGGAGGAGACAGGAGGGGAAGAAGTTAGTGATTAAAATCAACACAAAGCCTTACCCTAATCCCTGCCTCCTGTCATCTTCTGCCTTTTACAGTCTCTGAGAAATTTCTTTGAAACCAAGTCTTTAAGGAGTAACCCTGGCACTTACTGGACCCTGATCTCATAAACTGTGTTTAGAAGACATCGGAACACAGCTGGGATTTTTTTAATATTTTAATGTGCAAATGCTTTTCTGAATTTTGGCCTTACAGGCAAGTCTTCCCTTCATGTACTTACAAACCCTGCTGTGAAAGTCTGTGGCTGCGCTGTATGTTTGTTCTTCAGTGCTCCAACAGATGAATGATTTAGGGGGTGTCTATAAACTCTAAAAAATTCACTTCAGAGTCATTTTTGTGAAGTGAGGTTAAAAAATAAATAAAAACTTCTCTGTTTTTCTGTCCAGCAGCAGATCCTCCTTCATCTCCTCTTCTTTTATATANAAGTCTTACTTCCTTAATTAAAAATAAAATTAGCCATCCATATAACTCTCAACTCCAGTATAACACTGGTTATTTTGAGTCTCTAGCTGTTAAGAGACTTGATCCACAGGTACATATGTAAGTCCAAAAGTGATGTTTCACATTTCTTTAAATTGATGTAGCAAATGTGTACTCTTGAATAGTTTGACAATAAATTATTAATTCTGTTTTACTATTTCAAGGCCAAATGCTGGGTGTCAGCTGTTGCAAACAGAATTAATATTTTACTTTGATCTTTAGAAGATTTAGCTGCAGTTGCTAAAACAGGCTCTACAAAAATGAATCTCTTGCAATCATCACCCAGTTAGATATGCGAAGCTTTTTCTTCAACTAGTTTTAAGTGGATGGATCAACCATGGTGCTGAAAAGTGTGTGGTGAAAAAATGATGTAATATTAAACCTTGAATTATTTTTTTTTCCCCCCTTCATGATCCAGACCCTGGATAATTTGTGATGAGGACCTAATTGCAGCCTTCCAGTAGCTGAAGGGAGCTTACAGCAAAGATGGAGACTATTTACTTNAAACTTACAAGAGCCCGTAGTGACAGGACAAGGGGTGATGGCTGCAAACTGAAAGAGGAGGGGTTTACATTATAAATTAGGAAGAAATTCTTTACTCTGGGGGTGGTGAGACATGAACAGGTTGCCCAGGGAACTTGTGGATGCCACATCTCCGGAAGAGAGATCCGGTTGGATGAGGCTCTGAGGAACCTGGTCTAGTGGAAGATGTCCCTGCCCATGGCAGGGGACTTGGAACTAGATGATCTTTAAGGTCCCTTCCAACCCAAACCATTCTGTGAGACCATGACTCTGTGACACAAGTCCCCATGTTTTACAATTCCTGTATTTGAAATGGCTGTCTTTGGTTTTGTCTGTTTTCTACCACCTTTTCTCGTTTTTCTTATTGCATCAGCAGAGAGACATACTGAATCTGCAGATTTGCTTTCCCTTTCATGATACAGACAGCTATCACTGCTTCTTACTCTGAAGTTTGTAGGGGAAACATTACTATTGTATATTCTGCACAAAAATTTTAAAAATGTGGTGGATAAACGTATAAAACGTGGAGTTTTTTAATGAGGTTCACGTACAGTAACTGCTATGTTTTTTTTTTTCTTTAGGGTTTACCATTTAATACTTTTCTGCTTAGTGTACAAAATATGCAATATGCATTATGATCTATAGGTACATATTCTGCTACAATAATTTTAATGCAAGTTCATTATTAATTGAAAATGGTTACATTCATTTCATTGAAGTATATCAGTATTATAGATTGCTAGAACAGTTTATAAAAAAGGTTCCAAAAGTACTTCAAGTATAGCAAAAAAGATGTTATTCAGCATTAGGACTATATGGAATTTTTGCTTAATACATGTACAGAAATACACTTCAAATGTATATTGGCAATCTATTAATGAAGGTAGTAGTTTATAATTAAAAAAAGATGGAAGGATTTTACAAGTGTAGCACAAGAATGCAGCAAAGAACCCTGCTATATAAACTTCAATTACTTTTTTCCACATAGGCTTCAGTGAGAAAGGGCTTATGATAGATCACAGACCATGTTATTTGTTGAACGAATTTCTGTTTCCAAACTGGGCTGCTCCATGTCACAACTATAAATTTTGCTTATATTATATAGCAATAAGGGCAAATTTCCACATTTTGTTTTATACTATTTGTAGAATGTAGTACAACAATGAAATCTAGGAGTTGTCGTATTACAATGAATTATTAATTCATCTAGTGTAATTTCCTGGCTCTGGGAATAGTATTCAGTGGTTTATAAAATTGAGAAGAGAAAGAGGAGCAAATAATATTCTTGGATAATTGAAAAAGCTTTTGTGATTGAGGAGAGAATTTGTTTCTCTCACACAGAAGTTATCACTGTATGCCATGAAATACAGTATCAAGTAACTTTTCATAATACATTGGCTAGCACAGAAGCATATGTTATGTGTCTCCATTTAGCATGCCTAATTAAATTTTGCTAAGATGTTTGTGGAAAGATTTCTTGTTGCATTGTATGAAGAAATGTCATTAGAAAGAAAAAAATCAAAAAACCACAACTCTTTTGTTTCTTTGAAATATATTTTATGTATGGGGTGGAAGTATCAGAGGAGTACTGTAGGCAAAATTTGAAGAGATTCCAGACCCCAGAAAGGAAATTTGAGAATCTTTTTAGATAAGAACTGCAACAAAGCTGTAACAGGTGGTACCACTGTAATGGGTTTTCCTATCTTGAGTTTGATTTATTTCTTCGATTTTCTGTAAGTTAAAGAAAAGGGTTTATAGACTGAAAGGAAGCATCATTGCATTAAGACTCAAATATTATGGGGCATGAAAATCTGGAATTTCTTCCATGCACCATGACATATTTATGCAAGTTTGTTCCTTTGTTTCTGTGAGTGATTTGTGATGTATGTTCTCATTTTAATTTAAAATACAGGAAAGTCATTCTTCATATGTTGAATTGGCCACAGTTGAGTGTCATTAAGAAGATGCATGTGCTTCTGGACTATGAGTGTATCTGAGTGATTGGAAATGTTAGCAATTCTGTTGGCTTTTGGCATCTCAAGGGATGAAACCAAAAATGCTGAGACTACACATAAAGTGATAATTCTATATTGTTTATTCTTTTATACCTTTTTTAGATGCCTTTGGTGACCGGATTGCTATAGTCATTAGTTGGAACTTTGAGCTGCTTGTAGTTATTTACATGTGTTTGGGGTTTGTTGGTCTTTTTTGTTGTTGGGATTCTTTTTAAGGTAGAATTTTATTTCTGTCTTGTTTATTACTTTATTCTCAGTTCAGAAGTGTTGTGTTATTTAATCTGAACAATGTCTAACCCTTTAGATAGTTGTTCTTTTTGTACCTGCACAGTCTGTGGTGTGGGCCTGACATGGATATGCTAAGTTTTGCAAACACGCATGTCTCTGAAGTTTCAGTAAGCTCAGACATAAAAGCAGGAGAAACTTCACCTTTTTCACGCACTGCTATTCATGCCACCGCAGGTGAACTCACTGCTGCATTCTGCCATCGTTCAGGAGAGGCTGTTGGGCTCTGCTGCCTAGCCCAGGAGTAATCAGTGTTCTCACTGAGCTAGCTAAGGTCCATGCCTGAGATCAGGTGGTGCGAATACTACTTCAATGTGTGCAACACCACATTTTCATAAGAATGACCTCAAGCTGCTTCTTTAGGCCAGCAATGGTAATATATCACTGTGGAGTATAGTGAAATAGTTGGATGAAAATTTGGACATGAGCCAGCAATGTGCACTTGCAGTCCAGAAAACCAACCACATCCGGGGCTGCGTCAAGAGCAGCATGGCCAGCAGGCAATGGAGGGGATTCTGCCTGTGACTCCGCTCTCATTAGAGCCCACCTGGGGTACCGTGCCCAGCTCTGGGCGTCCCAGCATACGAAACACATGGACAGGTTAGAGTGGCTCCAGACCAGGTCAGACAGCTGGATCACCTCTCCTATGGAGACAGGCTGTGAGAGAGCAGGGGCTGCTCAGCCTGGAGAAGAGAAGGATCTGAGGAGATCTTGCTGTGGTTTTTCTGTGTATAAAAGGAGCTTACAAATCAGACACAGAAATCCTTTTTACCTGAGCCTGTAGTGACTGTACAAGGGACAATGTATTTGAACTGAAAAAGGGTAGGTTTAGAGTGGACATCAGGAAGATTTTTTTTATGATGAGGGTGGTGAGAAACAGGAACAGGTTGCCCAGAGAAGTTGTGGGTGTCCCATCCCTGGAGGTGTTCAAGTCCAAGCTGAATGGGGCTTTGAGCAACCTGGTCTAATGGAACATGTCCCTGCCCAATAACAGCAGTTGGAGCTAGTAGATCTTGAAAGTCCCTTCCAACCCAAACCATTCTATTATTCTATGATAAAAATGCAGATTTAATTTGAGAAGTCATAAAGATACCTGGATGTGCAACATCCAGCCTGAATGCTTATGTCTATCTTAATGGATAGTGAGATCATAAAGCTTGACTTTGAATTTGAATGCATATTTAAATAAAGTCCTGATATGGTCAGGTAGCTTCTTCAGCAACTTTGGAAGGGGTTCAATAGAAGAAAATCTCCAGTGTCATTTATTTACATTGTGCTTTTACTGTTCAAATAGATACCAGTGTAGGAAATCTCTACTGTCTCAGATTTTATGTCTGAAAAAAAATCAGTAGTATAGTTTTCAGTTTTGCACATGATTCCTACCTAGTTAGATTATTATTATTATTTCCAGATCTTCCCACTCTTAGTCCTGTACCATAATTTTTAATGTATTCATATGCATATCAACATCTCATTAATAGGCTTGAGTGGGATTAATTTTTGACAGGCTATAGTGTCACCACTGCAGAGTACTTTTTTATTGAGCCTTAGAAAGACAAGGGTTTTGTACAAAAAAAGAGTTTTTTCTTACCTTAATCAGACATTAAGATCAATGTTACCAAAGACAGATAAGAATAGTAGTTCTTAAGTAAGAATAACAGTTCCTAAGTACTAGATTACTGTTTATAGTTTTTTAAAAATATTCATTAAAAAATAAAAAATAGGCTGCTTGGCTCTCATTGATTATGATCATGTGCAAAAGAACATAATAAATCTCAAATTGTGGTTATTACATAATTATATATCATTATCTTATTATCTCTTTTTAAACTTCTGACTGTCTTCTACAATGAAAAAATGTTATTATATCTCCATTTTTAATTGCTTCACTTTATTTTTCTGTTGTTCCAAAATCATATGAATATAATTTCAAAAGTGGTTGGAGCGTTCTTTTTAGGCATTTCATAAACATGTTTCTGGCAGACTATTGGTTTAGGTGATCAGCCCTTAAATACTAAATGCTACATTTTAATTTCATTTTGACATGGATAGGAAAGACTTGTCGAGTAGCTTTTGTAAAAGTGACATCATGAAGTACTTTTGCAACATAGTATAAAAACAACATTGAAATATAAGGTGATATTTTCTTAGAGAATATGTAGGTTGCAATGTGGTGTAAAATATTCTGCAGAACAGCATGTAATTTTCTTTTGAATTTTTTTGTGAACTCTGAAACTAAAAATGACTCAGAAAACAAAAATAATCATATTTTAATAACATCATTTGTCTATTATAAACTTTTGGAAAAAAAAAAAGTATCATGACCAACATATTTAGCCACAGTAAAAAGAAATAATTGAATTAATTTGAGTGTAGTGTTATCTCTCTCATGGTACATCAGAAAACATAGACTTCTAAAAAAATTTAATGAAGCTAGTAATTGTTTGTGGATTTCATCCAAGAAAAAGAGTACTGTCTACTAGAGATTGAATAATATGTAATTTGGGAAAAAATAAACAACCCTCTACCTGCCAAGGCCATGCAAGCCTTGGAAATGGTTTTATTGTCAGCGTCCTGCTCTACTTTCACTTTTGCAGTCCATCTTCTGCACTGCCACTGACCAAAGTTTTGGCCTTCTCATCTAAATTCCTGCTGTGCATAAATACAGCTCCTGATTCAGATGCATAAATGTAGTTGGCTATATGGAAACAAAGTGCAGGAACCCTTATTGGAATGGGTGTTAATTTAATGAGCACCATCACTATGGTGCAATTATCTCTTCATCTGACAAAATACAGATGTCTGTCTTAAGGCAAGCTGAATTATTCTCTGGTCAGTGTTGAGTGTTGATTTGCTTAAACATGAGAGTCTAGTGCCATTTGAAGTGCCTGAGGGTATCTCATGTGCCCTGTACTGTGAACTTTGACCTTCACGTCCCACGCACTTTACTCCCACTTTTTTTGTTTGTTCAGCCTCTCAGATCCACTGGTGTGTCCTGGCACATTCCATGTTCTATGCCTTGTACTGCTTGGATAATTGCTTGTCTTGTCTGTAATACGGTTTTTGGCATATGGCTGGGATTGTGGACCAAGTATTTTATCAAAATTGAAAGGGTTAATGTTACTTCTGTGACTACTGCTAATTTCTTAATTTCTTCTGGCTAGGTTTTATTTGTCTCCCAGTTACCCTTACCTGGATGAACCTTTGTTTCATATAATGTTCAGAAATTTTGAAATCCTTGTACCTCTGATACATACTCGGAACGCCAGTTTCATCATGTCTGAATGTTTAAACAGAGTTGCTTTAATATCTGGTTCTGCAGTTTCTCAGTATTTTCAATCCCCAGTTTTGCTGCTAGACTGAACTTCTCAGTCTTCTAGACATTTTGCCAACTATTCAGTGGTATTCGTTTCAGGCCACCAGCATTGCAGTTGTCTTACTTGCTGTATCCTTTCTTGTTGTGCTTGAAAGCCCTTTTCTCTTCTCTAATCACTGGGTTTTGGCAGCCTGGGGCTCAGAAGAGCAGGCATGGTGCCAAGTTCTTGCAAGCTGTCGGTCTTGATTTCCAGAGCAAACCCTGTGAAGGGGTGCTGTGGATAAGATGGCAAGTGTTAGGAAGCACAGCTCAGTGTTTTTTCACATGCACACGCTGTTCACATTACCAAAACCCACTGGGGGTTGGCAGCAGCCACTGTGTCATTGTTCTGCCGCCTGTCCTGTCCACGGCCCCAGGGGGCCATGTTCCAAAGCACGTGCAAGGAGACATGGCTCTGCATAGTTCGCAGAGTTTGTACTTTCACTGAGGAAATTGCCTTTAAAGCATAATATTCCACATGAGAATCCAGATTTTCCTCCAAGAATTTATTGCTTGAGAAAAGAGGTAGGAAGTGGCACTCCCTCCTTGGTGAGGAAGGAAAATCCAGTCCCACAGTTGCCTGCAGCCTCCTGACCAGTCTGCAGTGCCATAAAAATCTCACTGGGAAATTCTGGAAATCCTGGAAAGGTGAAGCGGCAGAAGATGGCTTAAAGTGATGTAATTCAGTAGATACGAGGCACCACCCCACAAAACCAGAATGTACAAATAAGCATCAAAGCCGTGTCAGAACTGTCTTCTCACCTGGGCCTGTCCCACAGAGTAGCTCTTTCGTATTTTGAGTTTCTGTCTCTCAGTAGACAGAAGGCACGGGTTCCTGGCAACACACTTACTCTAGAAACTTCTAAGCTATTACAGAATGCTTAAATAATTTATCTTTGACTACATGGAATAACTATGAAGAACTAACAAAGAATATCCTCAGTGCCTGTAGTCAGGAAAATATTCATGACACTTGCTTGGGAGCATGGCTGATAAACCATTCGTGTGAATTAAACATTTTTCTGTTTGCTTTAGTTTTGAACAATTCTTCTCCTCAAGCATGCATCAGATATTCTCCTGTCTTTCAACTCTGAGTGGTATGGATAAAAACATTATTTTTTAAGTAAGTTGGAGTATTCATCTGAGTAATTGTCTTTACTGATTTTTGCCATTCCTTTTAGTGCAGAGGTTGTGAAAGAGATTTTTAATGCCTGTTCATATATACTGAGATGTATTTCAGTCTTAGGACAACTTCCATGTCGTGAAATCCAATATTTTTATTGGAAGTGGTCATATGTGCCACATCTCTGCAACCATGGTGTAAGGTCATAGTAAAGACTAAGGCGTGTTCTCCTCACCCTCTTTTCTGGCAGTTTGAAATGTGTTGTAATAACGGGATAACTTTGGAGAAATGTCCTCTCAAACAACAGTCATGCTTATGTCAGAAGATCCTGTTCTTTGTTTTGCATCTGCTCACTGATTTTGTTCTAATGCAAATCTGCCAGGTCAACATTATCCCCTTCCAACCCACAAGTCATCCAACAGGCTCATTGACCTGCCCATTGCAATGCTGTGCCTATTCTATTATTTCCCTTGCATTTTCTGTAATGCTTCACATTACATCTTCAAGTCAAATTAGAATGCATTAAGGAAAAAAAAAAAGGTTGTGGGATATGAGAAATAGGGGTTCATGAGCCTAGAAATGAGTACTATAAAAATGCTTGTGTAATTTTAAAAGAGGGGTTTGCCTTCTAAAAATAATTAGAACTTAAATAGAGAAACATTAATGACCAAGGACTGCGTTCACTTAATTTCCAGAAAGCTGATAGCACTCCAGCAGTGTCAAGGGGGACCTCAAAGTTTTGATGTCTTCATGAGAGCACGTAGTTTTAGAACACCTGGGTACAAGACAGGGTGCTGGTGAAAGGTAGGCTGGATATTTATTTTAAAAGTGTTATGGTTTAATCCCAGCTGACAGCTCAGCAGCACCCAGCCACTCACTCCCCAACTGGTGGGGTGGGGAGACAGAATAGAAAGGGTAAAAATGAGAAAACTCATGGGTTGAGATGAAGACAGATTAATAAGTAAAGCAAAAGCTACACATTCAAGCAAAACAAACTAAGGAATTAATTTATCACTTCCCATGGGCACTTCCCAGGTGCTCAGCCTTCCCCAGGAGAGCAGGGCTTCATCATATGTAAGGATTACCTGTGAAGAAAAGGTACCTGAAGAGGGACTTGCAGGGTATGTAGTGATAGGACATGGAACAACAGCTTTAAATTGAAAGAGAGTTGGTTTAGATTGGATGTTAAGAAGAAATTCCTTACTGTGAGGGTGGTAAGACAATGGAATGGGTTGCCCTGAGAAGTCATGGACTCCTCGTCCCTGGAAGAGCTCAAGGACAAGTTGGATGGGGCTTTGAGCAACCTGGTCTAGTGGGACGTGTCTCTGCCCACGGCAAGGGGGTTGAAACTGGATGGTCTTTTAAGTCCCTTCCAAACCATACCATTTTATGAAGATAAACACCATCATTTCAAATGTCCCCCCCGCTTCTTTCTTCTTCCCCCAGCT
>VYZQ01034385.1:3484-20561 GCA_013400655.1 Mystacornis crossleyi | reverse complement strand
TTTTAATACTTCTGTCTACTTTGAATATATTCACAATTTCCTACTGTATCATTCCTAGAGAAAAATGTGGCGTTAAGGGTTTACCAAACTGGAATCTGTAAGTTTATTAGCAATTAAAAATGCAGTGACTTAGAGTGAAAAAAATAGATGTGAAAATTATCTTTAGAGGAAGACTTCAGTCTTCTGTGTGACGGATCAGCTGTACCTAAACCACATTTCACAAATATTTATCTGACTTGTATGAAACCTCCAGTAGTGGATGTTCCACAAACATTCTAGTCAAATTCTTTCCAGACTGGCAAGAAAGGTTTTCTGATAATAAGAGTGGATTAACAGTATCATTGTGGAAGACAAGTCTCCTTGGTTGTTTTATCCCTGGCAATGACAATTTATTCCGTTTCCCTGCAGGCACACAGGTTTTCTGATGTGTTTCCCGTAGTATAGGCAGACCTAAAGAGTTGTATTCAAAAGTAGTTTCACCTGCAGGAGCACAAGAAATGCAGACTCTGATTGCTCCTTGGTCAGTTTGCTTGGCTTGTTCTGTAGTGATTCACTACCTTGTGACTCTTAATATCTTCTAATTTCATTTGTCAAACAGATTGCTGTTACTAAAACAATCTGTTGCTAGAGCCAAAAGAAAAGATGGAGGGGTTTTTTATGTAGCTATTTTTGTAAATTGTAATTTGCAAAGTTCTGTAGAGCAGGTCAGATCGTCGTCAAATACCATGTCAAAAACGGCTTTGCTAATTAGGTCTTATATTATTTTGTAGTACTTTGTGTAAATGCAGTGGTTTTTGGTTTCTTTTAAGAATTTGTCCTGTAATTGCCAAAGAAGAGAAGGAACAGTGTTTTAGTAAGGATTCAGAATGTTGGTATTTGCTGACCAAATATTGCATGGTAGGAGGAGAAATTGGTTTTAGCCTAAGATATGGTGAGGTTTGAGAATGCTGGAGAACCAGCAGCCAGCCCTGGGCTCAGAAGGTTGTGGTGGAAGGTTGTGCATGTAAAAGTAGGGTGGCAGCTGCATTGTTCAGTGCCTCTGATATCTGCAAAAACGTATCATGCAATTCTGAGACCTTTTATTTAGTAATGTGCACTTTCTGATGCTTCAAGCAATGCTTTTGAAAACTATTTTGTGACCACAGAACAGTAAACCAGACTCCCAGTCTTTGCATGATTTTCTTTTCCTATTTTGTCCTTGTTTTTCCATGGAAACCTTAAGTTTTAAGATTTCAGGATTATTCCCAGTTTTTATCTCCATGAAATTTACAGAGGCATAGCATTTCTATCAGATTTTTGTGTTTTCTAGGGACAAAGATTTCTAAAATTCCATGTCCTTCTATCTTGGCATCCTTTTTTAAAATTAATTCATTGTTCCCGGGTTGCTTATTTTCAGTTCATTCACTGATAGTGTCTGTTTGATTAACAGATAATATTTTTGAATCTTATTTTTATCCACTAGCGAAAGGAAATGCCTTTAAATTAGTGTGGTTTTTTTGTTTTGTTTTGTTTTTTTAATGCTAACAAGTCTTACAAACTGCAGTTCTTCTTGGAGAGAGGTTGGGTGTTATGCTGCATCTTAACTATATCTGAAGAGCCCAGTTTTAAATATTTGTGTCTACTTTGAATTTATGATAGTTTTGTTAAAGACTTCCAAGTTTATTGTAGTGTGTGAACAGACTCAGACAAACCAGAAGGTCTCTGCCTAAAGGATGTAATACTTTATAGTGGACATACCTAATGTTTTCTCTCTTAATCAAACTAGCTGTATTAGTCAAGGCAAGTGGAAGGTATGGTGCATTGTGGTATTCCTGTGCATGTGCAGAGAACTGCAGTCTTCAAGACTGTTGATGCTTCCTTAGAAAACTGCAACTCTCAGTGTTGTCTTCTAGTGCTTTGTCATAATATTATCTGCTGGTAAGAATCACACTTTTTACAGTAAATTAACTTTCCAGAATTTCTGAACATCTTGCAGCTTGGTTTTCAAATGCTGTGGGTTGACTGTACAGCAGGATTCTGAGTAGCATAATCCATGAGTAAGAATGGCAAGATGAGTAAGGTAATGGTTTTCAAAGCTTAACTTTCCATTTTCACAATAATGTGATGTAACACTGTTTTCCAGTTGTGGTAGCCTGCTATCAAAATGCCGTCCCTCATTTCGCTTTGGTGTTTGCATGTCAGTGGTTAAATATTGTGAGAACATAACATATCTATCAATACAATCCCTTGCATTTATTGTGTGATTAATACCTATTCAACAGAATAAAACACTTCTCTACTGGTTTCTGTTAAGATTAACAATACCTAAAGTATGCTGAGATGCATGATGAAAAGCTGTGTTTTTCTTAAATGAACAAGAAGGTAGGTAGAATGTCATGCTTTGGTTTATTGAACTTGATTGATGGTTATAGAAGGAAAATTTTTTTCTTCCCTTAAGAAAAACAGCTCTGCATTAGTGAATTTTCAGTAATACGCAGTGCTGGTTCATCTGAGGGTTGTTTCGTTTTTTTTTTTTTTTTTCTGCAACACATATCATTGCAGTATTTTTGTATTAGTGGTATAACAAGGTGTCCTTTCCTATGCTACTCACAACATCACACAGTATTGAATTTTACAAGAAGCAATGGTAACTCATGTACACTTTTGAATTACTCACTCATGCATTCACGATCATTTTCTAAATTAATTTGCTTTCATTGTTGCTTTTTTCACATTGATTAATATTTTGTTAGTTGAGTTGGTAAACTGGTCTAAAACAATTTATCAGCTATTTAAATGGGGTTAGATTTATTGTTAAATATTACAAAACTTCATTGGTTTTGTTTAAGAATCAAGAGATTTGTTAAGACTTGACAGGTAACAAACCTGTGCATAAGTACTTCACATCATGAGAATGTTTTTAGGATCATAGTGCTTGCTTGCTGTTTCAGTACACTGAGAATTATTTCTCTGTGTACAGTACTGAGTTCTCAGAATAGCACATGAGTCAGTTCCAGCACGGTTTTATCAGCATTATTCCTGCAGATTGTATCTCAGCAGTGTGTCACTTGATCTGCTGAAGTGCAGGAGGAAGGAATTTGCCCCATCAGGGCACTGAGCTGGACCAAACCATAGACTTTCCTGGCTGTGCTGTCCTTTTGCACTGTTCCACAGAATAGTAAAATGGGGAATTCATAATATTTGTGAGACACGACTTTCTGGCTCACTGGTAGGAGTGATGGACAGTGCATTGACTGGTAGTACATCACACTGGTTCTTCGTTCCTTTCCTGCTATTTGCTTTCTTGGTAAGCACCTCCTGAATTACTGCAGTTGGCAGCCCAGCAGTTCCAAGCCAGCTTTAGCAGTTTCAGTTTGCTGTAACATTAGGCTTTAAAATGTAGCCTTTAGTGGACTGCTTCCTGTATAGGTCAGTCCTTTATATAGTGCCAAGAAGCAGGCATCTGTGAATCTCAACCTGACTGTTCACTGTAGAATAAGTAAGTGTTGTTGAGGAGTTGGAGCCCTTAGAGAAAGGTAATCATATTTCAGCGCTCTGTTATCACTTGTCTGTCTCAGTTTCTGTAGCAATACAAAATAGCTGGTGAATATTATCAAAAATGCTGTGTTTCAACCACACATCTCCATATTTCTTCAAGCTCGATTTAACAGCTGAAAGCATCACTGAAATAAGTTGAGATACAAGTGTCAGTGGAAACAAAGCTTTGCCCTCACTGTAAAGAAATGTGTGTTACAGGCTGAAGGAGCTTGCTGTGGGTGTGGAAAGATGGTATAAATTGAATATGGCAGACAAGGAGTAAAGGAACTGGGAGTATAATACCTGGGGAATCTGCTTTGTCACAGAGTGATGTGGTAAAACCAGAGTCATAGGATGGTTCGGGTTGGAAGAAGCCTTAAAGATCACACAGTTCCAACCCCCTGCCATGGGTGGGGACACCTTTCACTAGGCCTGCTTACTCAGAGCCCCATCTAACCTGGCCTTGAACACTTCCATGGATGGGGCAGCCACATCTTCTGTGGGCAACCTGTTCCAGTGTCTCACCACCCTCACAGTAAATAATTTTCCTAATAACAGTCTAAGAATGGCTTCATGAGAGTCAAGTCCTGCTTATCAAACCTGATTTCTTTTTACGACAAGGTAGCCTACTGGGTTGATCAGGGGAAGCCAGTTGATGTGATCTTTTTGGATTCCAGTGAAGCTTTTGATACTGTCTCTCACAGGATGCTTCTGGACAAAATGTCCATCCCACAGCTAACAGCCACATTATGGGATGGGTGAGCAACTGGCTCATGGGTTGGGCACAAAGGGTTATGGTGAATTAGATGACATCAGACTGGTGACTTGTCACTGTGGGGTCCCACAGGGCTCCATCCTTGACCCTGTGCTCTTGAACATCTTCCTAAATGACTTGGATGCAGGACTGGAAAGGGACACTGAGCAAGTTGACAGATGATACAACACTGGGAGGAGCTGTTGACTCCCTCAAAGGCAGGGAGGCCCTGCAGAGAGACGTCAGCAAATGGGAGGTTTGCACAATCACCAACCACCTGAAGCTCAACAAGGGAAAGTGCCAGATTCTGCACCTGGGGCAGGGCAACCCTGGATGTATGCACAGACTGGGGAATGAGGACCTCAGAGTCTGATGCAGCACTGCAGGTGGGGTCTCAGGAGAGCGGAGTAGAAGGAGACAGTCACCTCTGTTGACCTGCTGGCCACACTTCTCTGGAGGCAGCCCAGGATACATTTTGGCTTACTGGTCTTCCAAGGCGTGTTGCTGCTGCTTTCAGTTTTTCATCTATCAGTACCCCCAAGTCCTATTCTGCAGGGCTGCTCTCTATCCACTCACCACCCACTATGGGTGTTGAGCATTTCCCCAGCTTGGGGCAGGACCTTCCACTTGGCCTTGTTGAATCAAAATTTTAATGCAGAAAGAAAATATATGCTCTTTATCCTTGAAATACGCTTTTTGCATAATCTTAAAAGCTTAGAAATGTTACTGTCATTCTGAAGACGGAGATGAATGGATTAGACAAGTCTAGAAGCAGGGGAAGCTCTTTATCTGATACTGTGTAGTGTCTCACTGAAGCAGTGATAATGTTTGATAAAGGGTCACTTCAGGACGTGGTTACCAATTTCAACCTGATACAGGGAGAGCAGTCCAGTTGTCTTTCACATTAGCTTGCCCCATGTATGTGGGCGGATTTCTGTATTGGTTTTTTATTTAATTAAGAAAAGTCCAAACCCACCAACAACAGTAACACAAAAACCCCAGACAAACAAACAAACTCCCCCAAACAAAACAAAAAATCCCACAAACAACCCAAACAAACCCAAACAAATGAAAACACCAGGCCAGCAAAAAATCTAACCCCGAACAAACAAAACTTTCAACACTACACCATCACATAGAACTCTGAAGTTCTTGCAGGGTTTGCAAATTGCTTNTAGTAACATTTCCAGAGTGGAAGAGAAACATTACTGACCTGAGTGAATTGTTATAGGGCATGTGTTGATTTCTCTGTTGGGGGAAATGGAAAGGCTCTTCAGTGTGTGACATTTGAGTTTTCTTATTATATATATTTAAAAATAAATAAAAGTTGATGTAGCATGAAATGACAACACAGGTGGTAATCAATAATGCACAAGGGTGAAACTGAATCTGGGTTGACAAGTTGTTAAATAATGAAAAGAGAGCTTATCTTTGTATACAAAACACAATTAATTTTTTATCAGTGAAAAAAGAGATGTGATTATATTACGTTAAATGGTGCATGCTGGGGTAGCCATAGGTTGTTGCTAAAGAGACTGTGATGCAAGGTTATACTGTACCATCTGCTCGTGGCGTCCACATTCATGGCATGCAAACTCCTGTGGAAAACCACTGGCTTTGGTGGAAGATGAGGTAGTCATCCATATAACACATGAGGTGGTAACAGGAGAGCAAAATGAATATTTCATCTGTACTTCAATTAGAACAGTTTCTTCTTTTGGTCACAAGTTTTATTCAAATTTAAAAATACAACATTTTCTTCTTTGTGAAAGAGAACTCAGCTATAGAAGGCAATTAATTTCAGAGGTGTTGGAGTTTTCAAACACTCAGTTTCAAAAGATAAAATTATTTTTCATTTATTAATATATGATTATTTGCCCTCAATCATAGTTTTTATATTGCTAACAATTGGCATGTTGGTACCTTGAATGAATATTGGCAGTGGACCTGAGACACAGTGCTATAATTCCCAGAGCATTTGAAGGCTAAATGAGGACAATGGAGTCAGGTCATTTTAAGCCTGACTTTTCTCAGCATTTGTGAAGTAAGAGACTATACTAGATCCTGTTCTGTAGGAATTAATGTAATGTGATGTGTCTGACTATCAGGGACTTTATAGTTCTTCCACACTCTTCAGCAGTGCCATCAGAGGATTGCTGTCAGCTCTGCTATAGTGTAAAACTGGCTAAATTTTTTTTTTTCACTGTTGCAAAGAAGGATAGATTTTAGTATCGGCCACTGAATTGTTTATATAGTCTCATGACTTAAATATGCTGCAGTTTTCCTTTTTTCCTCCATATGCACATGGTAGCACCACGTTAGCAAGATTAACAATACGTGCAAATTATTTATTTTGTGATCTTTCTGTACTTGGGGATTAAATCTGTTTTCTTCTGTTAGAAGCCTTTTTACTTAATCATGTAGGGAAATCCCTTTCATTTATTTATTTTTTCTTTAATGCTGGGGAAGTATGATAAGAAAGACAAGAAGGCAAGTTACTAATTTTTTCAAGACAGTTCTTAGCAGTGGTATTTCATTTTCATTATGACCTTAACATACTTGGAAGTTAAAGCCTGTTTTTTTCATAAGAAATAATTCATTTAATAATAATGGATTATTATGAAGACTATTTTGTGGAATATTGTGCAGTCTGGTTGTCTCATGTGTCAGGTTGTCAAAAGTAAGTTTTCATTAAACAAAACCCTTGAATGGAACATCCTGAATTGGAAGGGACTCACAAGGATCAAGTCCAACTCTTGGCCCTGCACAGCACCTTCCGCAGGAGTCACACCGTGTGCATGGGAGCATTGTTCAGTGCTTCCCTCTGGGGGAAGAACGTTTTCCTGATGTCCAACCTAAACCTTTCCTGACACAACTTCAGGCCATTCCCTTGAGTCCTGTCACTGCCACCACAGAGCAGAGATCAGTGTCTGCCCCTCCTCTTCCCCTCATGAGGAAGCTGTGACTGCAGTGTCTCCCCTCAGTCTCCTCCTCCCGGGACAACATCCCCAGTTCCTTTGTCTGTCCCTTAGTCCTTACCCAGGGGTTCTCAGCTGTGCCATTGCCAGCTACAAGCTCTGTGTGTTCCAGCTCCTCCATTACACACCGTGCCAGCCCCTGCCACACCTGCCCTGCCCATTCTTCCTGGAGAGCCTGGAACCATCCAACAGGGCACTCCAGTCACAGAACTCATCCCACCAGGTTTTGCTTATGTCAGTGATGCCAGAGCTCTGGGACTGGGCCAAGGCTTCGAGCTCCTGTGGCTGGATCCTCATGCTGCACCTTTAGATGAAAGCCTTTAGGTGTTTATCTACTTACGTTAAACATTGGACACAACAAGGACTTTACATACTGGAAGGAGGGATTACAAAATATTTTGCAGTTTGAGAGAACAGATTAATTTCAGACTGCCCTTTTTATACTATTAGTGTATAATTTAACTAATTGAATGGCTGGAGTTTAAGATGATGGGAAGAAAATAAATAGTTAGTCATTAGGGTGGCTTGTTCAGTCATTGTAACTTTATAATTAGCCAGAGAGAATGAGAAGCCTAAGTAGTTCAGTCATAACTCCAAGTTCCTTTTGGAGTAAAGATGCACTGGTTGTCTTCTGCCTCCAGCTTACGCTTTGGAAAGAATTTGTGTTAGCTCATTGCTAACAAAAATTCTATGTTTTTCACCAAGAACACATTGCTAGTGTTCTTGGTGAAAAACAATGCAGACTTCAGGACATTTAGAAAATTACTCATTTTTGAAAATATTACATGTATTAGCAAGCTAGTGTTGCTTTGAAGAAGTTTGAAATGATTGGTCTGAAAACAGGTTGTGATAAGGATGAATTTGCTGTTGGAGAGCAGGGTTCAGGTGATAGGCTTTGCTACTGCATGCTTTTGCACTACTTGAACACATAAAAACTTCTCATTTTAAAGGCTTTGGGAAATCTGTACTTGTGTGAAATGAATTATGCAGAAAATGTGCTGTTGGTTAAGAAAGCTTACCTTTTTGCTTATACTACCTACTCTCCCCTGCTGGATTTCCCTTTTTTTCAGTATAGTGCTATTTTTTCAATACTTCTTAAAGTAGTGTTGAGATGAACAGCAGCAGCATTACCCCAAGTACAGGGTTCTTCACACCATGAAGAAATAAAGCTGGATACTTCTTACATGCTCATATTGTTCTTGTTCCGTATTTCTGAGAATTTAATTCAGAAAATGTAGTGCTCTTGATGCTAACATATGATTTACACAATATAAATTCTTAGGTTTGCCCTGAGAATACATTTTCAGTTCTCTAGAGGTCTCAAGGTTTCTGTGCCTGAAGATTACTTACGCAAATACCAAGCAACAGATATTTGTATTCTTTGATTTCTCAATTGCCCTGCGGTGTCTGCAACTACTGTTAAAGTTGTTGCTATTCCACATACACGGTGCTCATAATCAAACAGTGTAATAGCTCATGTAGAGGTGTTAATTGGTGATCATCTTGAGGCTGCAAAGCTTGTTGAATTGATTTGGGCAACTGAGGCATTCAGCTAAACTGCCTTTGTGATGTAAGCTCTGCTAATTTTTGCTTTAGAATTGTTCTGATACTGTGAGGTCTTTTTTGGTATATTTTTTGTTTGCTTTTTTACTGTTTAGGTCTGATGCAGACATAAATAATCAGAGACGAATTCTAGCAGGCTTTCAGAGTCATGTTTACATTTGACTTACGTGGTAACTGGTATGAAAAATTATTTTTCATTTTCATACACTTGTACAAACCTCTGGCCTCAGTGCCAGCCTTGTTTATTACTTGTACAGTTGTCCTCCATAGGGATTTTGCAAATTTGACTGTAAAATATTTTAACTCTGTAGCTGGAATGTGATGAGTTTTCTCAGTAGATCTAATTAATATATTTGTGGTTGTCTGGCTTATTCTGCAATGCAAATATCATATTTTATAATTGAGAAAAGAAAATTATGAGTGGATTCCTCAACCAGGAAAGCAGCATTATCTTGATGTAAATTTTTAGGAGAACTTTAAATCACTCATTTAAAATAGACAGTAGAAACTATTAGAAGCTTGAACACTCTTAAAATAAGTCTCCAAAGATTTGGGCTCCACAGTTTTGAGTTGATATAACTCTTTATTTGTCATAAAATTTCACATATATAACTCTGTTGGATATAACTCTTTATTTGTCGTATAATTTCACATTAGCCTTTCTTTGTCTTTTGTCTACCAGCTGCACAGCTTCAGCATAACTCAATTAATTCTGTACTCAGTTAAATTAGATTTTTCATTGGTTTTTAATGCTAAGTATGTTCTTTCTTTCTTAGCAGGTAAAGGCTTTTAAATTTACCAGTGCTGTGGGTTACCAGTGAGCTTTATAACTATATTAATGGAAAGGCATAGAGTGATTTCAGAAGGAAATATTTCTGTAAATTTGAGTGGTTTTGGTCAGAGTTCTATGATAGCTTTAGCAGCTGTGCACGTGGGTTGCCCAGTCTTTAATTCAACCAAGCCCTTGGGCACTCGGTAGAAATGTTATAAACATTTTAGTTGCAGTAAATATCTTAACTTTATTGCTTGGATATGTAATTGCGAATAGGCAAACAAGATATATAGACTTTTATATAAAAGTTTATATAAAAAATAACCCTGTTCAAATGTGTATTTCTGTATTATCACACATAGTTCCTTAGGCATTATTCCATGGTCCATTGGCAGCGTCAGTTTAAAAGTTTTCCATTCCAAATTTACACTGTTCTTGTTCCTATTCCCACACATAAGCATGGCACCCCTCAAAGCACAGCTTTGAGATTTTAGATCCTCATCCAAGGCCAGTTTAAGTAAGCTGTGGTCAGCTTTGCACTTAGAAACCCTTGTTCCCCTGTACCTATGCACAGATGTATTTTCAGAGTCACGCTGTGAACTTGAGCTGTGAAATGACCTGGGTTACTCTGGAGCAGTGCACTGAAACCCTTTACAGGTGCTGCGGGTACAGGAGCACTGGGAGTGCTGAGGGACCCTGTGACAGCCTCAAGGTGGGGACAGGGGCTGCAGCTGCAGGGGGGGTGAGATGAGGGGCTGAGTTCTTGAGCTGGCCTTGCTGCCGAAGGCTAACACTGCAAAATGGCCTGACGCCAGTCTGTGATGAAAAGTGGCTTTCTGTTTCAGGTGTAAAAAAAAAAACCTTAAGATGTCTCCTACTATCTGATAAGTTGAAGTGGTCTGAGAATAAGGAATCTCTGGGGGGAAAAAAGATGCCGTTTCATTCTGTGCTTTATCCGAATTGTATCTGTGCTGAAGAGAAGCAATTTTTACAAAGAAAGCATCAGCGAGCATCCCGTGGTGGAGAAGGTATCTGTGAAGAGCTGTTAAAGAACTCAGAGGACAGTGCTGTAGTGGATTGGCAGTGAGTTATCTAAGAAATACTAATTGTATCATTAACGTTCTTGACAGGAGCAAACTGGGAGTACGTACCATAATCACTGTGAACAATGAGGCAGTTCAGAGGTGCGATGTTTTCATGTTTGATTGCATCTGCCCACTGAAGAACATTTTCTTGTAGAATTAGGCAGAAATAGATCTCATTAAAGGAGACAAATTAGCCAAAACTGAAAGAAACTCCCTGCTGGGTTCTGAAACCTAATGATTGGTTAGAAGTTGGCAAAAATCTATTCCTGATTTTATTTTGTTAATTGATATAGAGATTAAACAGTGTGGATTGAACCAGGAGTACTTTTAGCTAAAGTAATGGCCAAGTCTCTCTTGCCTGTTTAATTTGCAACCCTGGAGACATTATATTAGTTATGTCAGTAGAGGTCAGTGAAGGAGACAGCAAGGTAATTATTGAGATCAAGGGAAGAAGTTCACTGAAAGAAACCTTCATGTTCACAAAGTCTAGAAACTATAGCAGACAAAGATACTTTTTAACAACAGCAGAAAGAGGTAAGAACCAAAAGCAGACTCTGTCCAACCCACTGGGCATTCCTCATTGATCTGTGGTGAAGAGGGAATTGTGGTTTTTTCCTTTGTTTTCTGAATTCTGTCTGTTTGAGGCTTTTTCTAAATTGGAGCAGAGCTAGTGGACTCTTCTAAAGTTCTCATAAAGTCTGTATTTAAGAGACTTGATGCAGGGGTAGGAATGTCAGAAATTTGTGCCAGGACTAGGTAGTTCTGACATGAGAGTGAGCTAAGCCTTATTCAAGGAAAATTATTTTCTGTTATACAGTGTCTTCCAGATTAACTTAGGTGGGGACGGTGCCACTCTAGGAAAAAAAAAAAGGAGAACTGAGAAAAGCCATTTTAAAGTGATGATTTCAAAATTAAGCTTAAATCTGAGACAATGTACATATCTACTTTACTTTTTTCCTATCATAATAGAGCTTGTAAATTTGGGTGGTTTTCCTTTAGAGTTTCATTTCCAGTTCAGTTGTTTTACAACTGATGGCAACATTTGTCATTTCATTACTCCTAGTAATAAGATGAGTTGTGTGAGTTGAACTGCTCTAACAGATGTCTTCTCTGTGCTGCCTGACATCTTCAAACAGTTGGTGTCAGGTACCTGTTTGCTATTTGGGTTTGCCATTGAGTGAAAGCTCTTAACATTTATTTTGCAAGCAGGCAGACCTGTCAACCCTTTCATATGTTTTCACTGTATTTCACTGCAAATAAACTTGAATATAATTGTTCTAAATACACTAAATAACCTCTGTGTATCAGAAGAGTTGATTTTTTTTTTCTGTTGGACTTGGTTCACAGATTTTAAATTTGCCTTTTTTTCCCCAGCAATGTCAAGTGATCAGTGTAATGTTATAGTTGTGTAAAAAACAAATGTGCAGAGTTAAACGTGTAATCAATAAATAAAATAATTGTGTCTTTTAAATATTAAATTAAGAAAAAGTATTCTTAAATATTGTTTATTTAACAGCTTTTCTTCATCATTTTTGGGAAACTTTTGGTCACTATAGATAATTAATAAATGGCTATAAAATATAAAATGCTTGACTGTAAGCTGGGTCATCAGTACAACTCCATCAACTAACAGCAATTTTATTTCCTTTCTACATTTCATATTTGATCTTGTCTAGGGAATAATTAATATTTAAGATTTTTTTCTTTGAAAAAAGGATCCTAATAATGTTTAGTACAGTAGTCTTAAATTGTAGTTTCCCATGTTAAGAAGTTTTTTCATGTGTTTCCACTTGCTCACACGGATCAAAGAGGTAATTCTGAGAAACTGCCTGTTATCTAAGACTGTGGACAGAGTGGAATGAAAATGCTGTGCACTGCAGGTCAGGGAATTAATTTGCAGCAGAGGACCATAGGGAAGAAAGCTGGCTCCATGCCAACTCAGCAATGAATGTGTTGGGGATGCAGGATGCTTTCACTGCAGCAGGGGAAGGCAAAGTGAAGATGGTAGTAGTTCATGATGACATCTCCTTCATTCTGCCCTCTGTGAATGGGGATTCCTCTTTTATTTATTGGGAGTTATTGTTGCTAGGCTGGGGCAATGCAGAGTTTAAATTGCCAGATATCCAAGTTGCCTTTCCATGGTGAATTTCGGTATAACTCTGTAGTGGACTAAGTTAAACTAGGAGCTGCTCCCCAAAGTTCATACATTGAAAAATCCCATTACTTCTAGAAAGCTGAGCATCAAGAGTTGCAGCCTCAAGTCAGTTTGCAGATGACACCAGGTAGGGTGGGAGTGTTGATCTGAGTGGAAGGCTCCACAGAGGGATCTGGACAGGCTGGATCACTGGGCCAAGGCCAGTTGTCTGAGGTTCAAGAAGGCCAAGTGCCAGGTCCTGCCCCTGGGTCACAACAAGCCCTGCAGTGCCACAGGCTGGGGCAGAGTGGCTGGAAAGGGCCTGGTGGAAAAGGACCTGGGGGTGCTGGCTGACAGTGGCTGAATGACGCTTGGTCTGAGGGGACACAGCGACCTTCTGCAGACATTGCTGCAAGGCAGCTGCTGGTGGGGAGATCTGGTGCTGGATCCTCATCGGAGGGAGCGCATCCCAACCTGCTCCGTGTAGAGGCAGGTGCCGCCCAGGGGCAAAGAAGGAGAGAGGGGTCTCTCTGTGGGTTCCAAGAGTTTTATTGCTCTGAAGGGTCCAGCGGCAAAGACCAGGAAAATGGAACGGTCCAGTGTTCTTATACTTGGAGAAATAGGGGTGGAGAAAAGGGCAGCAACCAATAGGGTACAGCAGAAGGGGTGGAACATTTAGAACAATAACCAATGGGGATAACATGGAGGTGGGAGTTAGAACGAGGAGCCAATGGAGTGCCAAGGGGTGATGGCTTCAGTTCTGGGTTCTGCCCATGGATCTGCCCTCAGATCCCTCCTCGGATCTGCCCTCATCTAGCCATTGGAGGGCTTGGGTCTCGTGGGCATTTGACTTCCACAGCCAATTAGTGGGCTGGGCCGCTGCAACAGCTGAACATGAGCCAGGTGTGTCCAGGTGGCCAAGAAGGCCAGTGGCACCTGGCCTGGATCAGCAGTAGTGTGTCCAAGCACAAGTTTTCTGAGTGGCTGAGGAAGCTGGGGATGTTTAGCCTGGAGAAGAAGAGGTTCAGGGGAGACCTTATCCACCTCTCATAAGAGGTTGTAATCAGGGGAGGGTCAGGCTCTTCTCCCAAGTGACAGTTAGTAAGACAAGAGGAAATGGCCCAAGTTGTGCCAGGGGAGGTTTAGATTGAATATTAGGAAAACTTTCTTCACAGAAAGAGTTCTGAGCATTGGAACAGGCTGCCCAGGACAATGGCTGATCACCATCCCTGGAGGTAATTAAAAGATGTGTTGATGTGGCACTTGGGGACATGGATTAGCAGTGGACTTGGCAGTGCTGGGTTAAGGGTTGGACTTGATGATCTGAAAGATCTCCAACCCAAACAATTCCATGGTGCTGCCTTGCCAGTGGGAAATAGTCAATTAGCTGATGAGGCAAAGAGAGTCTGAAAGCACAGCCTTTGGCATCTGTGCAAGATGGACTGGAGGGAAAGCCATGGAACACTCTGCTGTGTAGAGACACTTTGAATCTCTGATGTGAAATAGCTGTCTGGGTTCTGGAGCCAGGACTTCTGTGTGTACTTTGAAAACCTGTTTGTTACATCAGAGAGTACACCACCCTATTCCTGGTTTCTGCCATTAAAGTAGTCCATAAAACCCTAAATACTAGCTAATGGCTTTAATTACAGTAAAATCTTCCTTTATTTTTGGCGTTAATTTGTGTTCATCAGTGACTTCTGATTGTTGTAATGTGACATGAAGGAGTTCTGGAGCTTAACATCAAGCTAGAAAAGGTAACAAGAAATGTCGTGGACTTATTTAAACAAAGAGGCTAAAATATTGTCTATTAAGCTCATGGTGATATCATCACAGACCATATTGCCTTGTCTAGATTTTACTGGTAATTCAAAACATGGCTATTAAAGAGGTACTGAACAGCACAGGAAGTTACCTTCCTTTGAAGAGGCCTTGCAGAAGAGCTCAGAAAGGTCATTAAGTTTAACGTTGTGGAAGAGCAGCGTAAATTTTATCAAGGACATGTACAAAAGGATAGATAAGTGTGCCTTTTGTTGATCTAAACATATGTTTCATAGTAAAGAAAGATGAATTTCTTGGCATTTTTTTGGTACCTATTGTGGAAGCTAATGCAGCAGTTGATGTTAGCTTTATGCTCTGATTGTTTAATATATAGCCAATTACTGCTGGGCCAAAAATAAACCAACTTTTTGTCCTCTACTGTGGCTACCTACATATACTGTCTCACTACCACTTATTATCTTCCCTATCAAAATGAAATATAAGTGCTTTCTATTATGTGAGGCTCTGAGCTTTGTTTTCTGGGAAATGAGGAGGTTGGAGTAAATCCCAAAGCAGAATCTCTACAGTGGCTTCCTGTGCTGCTGTAAAGCCTCAGCAGAACATCTGAAACAAAACTGTGCACATCCCAGTATGCAGATAAACCAAAAGATAACAGATAAAGCCACCAAAGGAGGCATTAAAACCTGGAGGCTTTTATGTAGAAAGATGGATCAAGTGAAAGATTTACTACTTCAATTCCAACTAATTGATTTCTGTTGCTTAAATTAGAGCAAAATTTCAGTGCTACCATGTATCCAAACCCATTCGTTATTAGCTTACAAAGCAGAATACTGTAATTAAATAAATTGACTGTTTCTTGAAGCTTTTCTAAAGAAAAGACTAATTTGCTTACAATGCATTGGATAGTCTGTCTAAATTGGCTGGCATCCTTCCAGTTTTAAAGCAGATGAGATTTGAAATTATTATGGGAGCAAATATTCCTGATTTCTTATGTAAGTTACTCTGCTCTGGGTGTCATAAGAAGAATGGAAGAGGGAAGTGGTGGAGAATTGTTCGTTTGTTTTGGGTTTTTTCCCTTCTGTAGGAGGATAATATAAACCCTGTAGAACAACAGAGAATTTGCGTAATTGCACATCTTGAAACAGCAAAAGCAATTTACCTTGTAGAAGTCTTTCAGTATTGGTACATTGTATAGCAGAGTTTCATCAACTGTTCTTTCCTTAATCTTCCTGTATCCCTGCTAGACTAAGCAGGAAAAGATGGCCATCTTTTTAATTGGCTTTTTCACTCTGAAAAAGCTCTTTTTTAGCTCTCTGACAGAATGACCAGCTGCCCCTGTGAAGCCAGGTAACTCTATACAAACAACTGCTACTGGAGATGGAGCTAGTGTGATTTATTTCCATTGGAAAGTGTATATTAAAATTCTAATTACCTGTGGTTTAACTTAGTAGTACTGCACATATTAAAAAAAATACCTGACTCAAAGTTTGGCATACATGGAGGTATGTTGGTAGATCTTGGGTGCTCTGGAGCAGAAGCATCTAGAGATTATAGGAATGTTGAAGAAATGAGGAAGAATTAAACATCATTTAGGTGGTAAACAGATTATATATTTAAAAATTAGTATATTGTAAAAAGTTGAATTATCTTCATTACATCATCTTGCTTTAGCTGCAATATTTAAGTGCTTTAAGGTATGAAATTTCATGATGCTTGTAATAATTTTCTCCAGAGATGATTTAGATAGAATCTTAGTGCTTTTTAGCAGGTATAATGAGTAGAAAAACAAAACAAAACCGTGAAACAGTTGCTTACCAGCTATGAGTCCTCTTGCTTTACTCCATTTGCTTAAAATGTTCTTTGATACATCAGGAATTTAGAGTATGTATATAGGTGATTTTGTAAGGGGAATTCAATCTGTCTTGTAGCTGCTGTCAAATAAGATTGCATTTAAAAAATAATCCATTAAAGTGAAATAAAATTTAAGGAGGAAGGTTTTTCAATATGGCTTTTCATCTTATTTTATGTAACTTTTTAGGAAAAAAAAGCAAGGGAAAAATTGCATTTCCCCCTATTAATGCTTGGTGGCAAGTAAAATAAATTGGAATATCATGTCCTAAAATAAAATGTAATTGGATTACCTAAAGTCTGATATAACCAGATTTGAATAGTGTTCTTCTCAGAGTTCCCTGCCTTAATATTTCTTTGTATTTTCTGAAACTTTTGTAAAATTTTAACTGGTAAGATTGCTTTTTGCCACTGTATCTCTCCAATGCAAAAAAGCCTTTGCAAACTTTGATTAATTCTCTGAAAACAAGAATCTGGCTTTTTCATCCTAATGATAAAGACCAAGCTGTATTGCTCTGGTGGTAAAGTGAGAGCTACAGGCAAAGCACCTGGTCTCAAAATAGATCAGTAATAACAGATTTGAAATACCTCATGAGTGACTCATGCCCTTCTGCTATTTGAATGTTTTTATCCTCAGTTTCAGTCCTT